>DWAJ01000470.1:0-32583 GCA_018238005.1 Eurema mandarina
ACCGTTTTCGCAGCGCACGCAAAGGAAGCCCTCAAAGATGAATAATTTTCCCCGTTTTTTCCATATTTTCCATTATATCTTCGCTCCTATTAGTCGCAGCGTGATGTTATGTAGCCTAAAGCCTTCCACGATAAATGTTCAATTCAATAAAAAAAGAATTTTTCAATTCGAACCAGTAGATCCTGAGATTTGCGCGTTCAAACAAACAAACAAACAAACAAACAAACTCTTCAGCTTTATATATTAGTATAGATATAGATTAACGTAAAACCCAGTATAGCGAAATTAAACTCATATTCATTTATAATGTTGATCTTGTTTTTAAGTAATGCTTTTTATTATAAAAATGTATTTTAATCAAATTTAATATGTAAGAAATCAAACGAAACTTAATTAAGTATCAATTTATTTATAGAACTTGGTTGAAGTATTTTCTAACGGTTCAATGTCATTGAAAAACGATTTTTTTTCAACATAATTATATTATTAAAGATAGATATTCGCAGGGTAGGGAGTCTCACTAATATGTTTCGATGTTAAAAAGAAGAAAGAAAGAAAAAAGAGGCGTCAGTAGGTAAATATTATTAACGAAGAAAGGAATAGAGTATAGGGTAACAGGAAAATTGGAAGCTATGAAAAGGAAAATGGGATTCCAACTTACTAAGTGGCTACCGATGCTACTACTTATAAACGGATGATCTACTAGTCTTGATATGAGCAGGTTCATTTGGAATATGGATGGTTCAGGTATTTTTTATCTTTATAACTCAACAGTTTATAACATTTACTCTATACCTCTTAAAATATCTCAGTCTTAAATTTAAGCCATTCAAGTATAGTAATCAAGTATAGTAGCGTAGGTAATGTTACGAATACACTAAAAATAAAATTTCATAACGTTTCCCGGCTGAATTTAACAATTCACGAGAAATAATAACATTTCTACGCAGTGAATTATCTCCATCTCTAGGTTACCCAACATTATATTTACTTGATTTACGAGATTTCAGATTTTTTTCGAGCGGGCCGGAATGTAATTTTCCCATTATTCGTTCGTCTCGTTTGTATTAAGTTGAATCTTTTATAAAGACGAGGCGTGTCCCGCAAGCGCGGCGCTTCTAATGATGATTTACTGGTGCGAGTTCCCGCGGGCGGCGTAATTTTCCCTCAGTGCGCCAACCACAAACTATCCCATACACACAAGCAAAAACAAACGAAGAAGCTTCGTTTAATCATTCATTCCTAGTACAAATAAGGTCGCTTCATTAGGATTTATCTCTCCTCCTGCCGGTCGGTCACGCTTGTAATTTAGCATTATTTCTGTCTTGGTGTTTTTATTAAGAGTAAACGTTTTTAATTTGGTTGTGTAATTGTTGCTGCCGATAGCATACGTTTGGTCTGCGATTGAATGTAATGTGGGGCGAGGGTCGACTAACAACAGGCCACATAAGTTAGTTCGTCCCTTCGACCCTGCTTAATTAACGCGCCCCGAAGAGAATATGAAATGTTCTCAAACAGCTTTATTTACTGTAAATCACTACTATTCCTAACTTCTGGCTCAGGAGATTGCCTCATTTAGTATCTTTTGTAAACTACACAATTTCGAAGACATTAAACATTTTTAGCGCTACATTCATGAGGAATTGTATATGTTTTTTAACATCATGCTACAGTACTTAACGCTTACAAGTATTCAGGAGACAGGTTTGTGACTCAAGTACCTCATAAGCTTCTATAGCTACATAATATATTGCTAATTGAACTAATTTTACAAATAAAAAACTACTTCACATTTTAAAGCTTTTTCCAAATCGGAGTTGTAAATTGTGTAAGTAATATACTGATGAAAGACTGAATGTAATGATTTTTATATGGGTGTATGTATAAAAATATTGCTTATAATAGCCTGGGTCACGGGTGAATAAATATGTTATAAATATTTTACACGATGCAAGTTAAACTTTTTAGTCTTATCTCGAAAACTTTTGATTGGGTTAGTCATAACGTATTTGTTACAAAAAGAAAGATCAATATTATCCAATATTAAAATTAAAAGCAAAACATAAACTTATGTAATAATAATGTTTATCCATACTAATATTATAAATGCGAAAGTAACTCTGTCTGTCTGACTGTCTTTTCATCACGCTAAAACTACTGAACTGATTAGAACGAAATTTGGTACACAGATGGTCTAGACTCTAGAGCCTGAGGAAGGACATAGGCTAATTTTTAACTGGAAAAAAGGGTTATAAGGGGGGAAGGGGGGTCAAAGTTTATATGCAAGTCCACGCGGACGAAGTCGCGGGCAACAGCTAGTGTAAAAATATGTCGACACCGCTGTCAAAATTGGTAAACAACACGTACGTAACGCGTGACGTTACCAGTCTCCTACCTCGAAAAACCGAATAAAATGCAGGGCTCGCAAGTGTTAGTGGGAATTCGTCAGGCGACGATCACCCTATGCACACGTTGTACTAACGGTTGTGTTATATCTAATATAAAGGGATCAAACCATGTTTGTGGTACCTCTAAGCATAATAACACAATGTCGGCCCTCTGATCTTATAAATATATGTTTTAAGTACGGTCATATTGCATTATCCAGCCTGTTCATTTATAAAGTAGTAGGTTGTTTGTGTTGTTGTTTAAACATTTATAAAGTTTAAATTTCATCTTTTAAGAGAGATATTTGGTAATATTAATTATTAATAAATATAAATAAATATAAATAAATATAAATATTTCAGTACATTTATACACAGCGCCATCTAGTCCCAAGCTAAGCAGAACTTGTGTTATGGCAACTAGATAACGAAATAAATTATATATACATACTTTTTTTGTAAATAATACATACATAGCAACAAATACAATACATAGCAACACCCAGACCCCAGAAAAATACAAATGCAAATTACAAATATATTTTTCCGGTGTGGGGATCGAACCCACGACCCTTCGCGCAGAAAGCAGTTGTGCTACCACTGCGCTAAGCGGTCGTCGAACTAACAATATTAAACGTTTCATGAGAAAAATGCTAAGATCCGGCTCCGGTATACTTCTATTTTTATTCTATTAACTTGAAGGATTATTTTTAATCGGCATTATCTTCTTCTAGGAATTTTAATCATTTGCGATTTAATAATAATAGAAGTGTTTCTTAAAACTGTAAGGCACCTAATAATTATATATAAATACAGAAATATTATATCCAAATGTTATGGTTCAATTTATATCTAATATTGAATAAATTTTGTTACAAAAATGGTGTCAAGACAACTACACTAATTCGGGAATCAAGGTTCTTAAATAACGTAGGCGTTTCTAAAAAGGAGAATATAGATCGATGATTAAGGTTACGCCTAATTGTTATGTGTAGGCGTTTCTATGATAATAGCCTAATCGGGTTTAGCCATCCAGCCTCAGCCCAGGTTATATTGGTTTAAAAAAAAAAAGGAGGAGGTTTCTCAATTCGAGCGTATACATGCTTTTTTTTATGTTTGTTGGGGCAAAACTTCGCCGACTATGGACCGATTTTAAAGATTATTTATTTGTTTGAAAGGTGTTACTTCTGAAGTGGCATTTTAAGGATATCAGCGTCTGATAATGGGAAACCAAAGAAATCGATGAGAACTTACAAAAATTGTAGATCACATATCCTATTAGGTTATGTTAATGTTAATAAAAAAATAATTAAATAGAGTAACAAAATATTTTTTTTTTGTATAAAACATTACTAATACATTAAAGATTTATTCGTGATATATACTAAAATTCATCGTACTAATAATTAATCATTGCCTAGTTTGACAATATGAATATACTTGACACATACTTCCAATTTCCTCGTAAACTCCTTTGTTTTTATAAAAACGGAACGCCAATCGGTAAACGAATCAATAAAACCTTGAGAAACAATATAATTCGATGTAGCAACAGTCGAATCATCCCGGCTCCCGTTTGGCATTTCGGAAATATCGGTTATTCATAGTTGTTTTTCAATTTCCCTCCGTTGACACGTGGAATTGAAAACTGGGAACTTTTGTTAACTATTGCTATTTTGGGAAATGTATAGAGTTCGTTCACACAAACTTAAAGGGAAGATTTCTGAACATCGCAAGAATTTATTTTTGCATCTAAATATGCAATGCGTTACAATTATAATTGTAACATTAACGACATTTTTTTTAATCCTAACCGCCTTTTGATTACGTAAATGTCTTATTAAATATAATATATATAAATATTATAAAATAAAATAATCAACAGGTGATTAATGCAATAGGTAATGAATTAAGTTTAAAATGTAACAAAGTTATTAATACGTAGTCTAACATTCAGCTCTAAACTCTCTCTAAAAACTAGTAGACATAATAAAACATTCTACAATTCATAATGATTCAAGTATCAACCGCTCTTATAGGTACAACATTTTCAATATTCATTTCAAGAAATCATTCATATATTGAGAATTAAAAGCAGGTGGAATTTGACCTATTCGCATCTGATATTTGAACACTTTTCGTCATATTAAAGTCAATAAGTTATAGACTTTTTTGTGCTAAAAAGGTTTTTTACAGAGTTCAATGTTTAACATAGTCGAATGCTTTTGAAACATCGCAGAATATATCTGCTGCATTTCCTCCATCTTCCCACGTCCTAATTATAGTACAGAATAAGAACCTCTTTGTAAAACTTCTTGAGTTTATTTTTAAATTTCATACATTATATACAGAGAGCTTAAAATTTTATTTATAAATACATTTAAATGTATGAGGAATTAATATTTACAGTCGGTCTGGTCGTTAATAAAACAACGTTTTATTTCAATATTATTTAATTGTACGAACTTGCCAATTACAATAGATAATATGGCTTTAAAAAACGAAAGGCATTTTCAAAGACGAACTCCAAACCCTAAGATTAAGGGTTATGGGAAATACAGACATGAGGATGTTCAATTGGCAAAATAATAATCAAGTTACCTACATGTTAAGAACCAACAACAAAAGGTAGGATAGAAAAGGAAAAAAATGTCATTTTTGAACCGTTCTGAATTACTTTAAAGGCAACCCTTTTGTATTTAGTTATATTAGTTTTTAGAAAAAAGTTATATATTAAAATTAATTCCCTTTATCGATTGTTCGAAGAATCCCAGGGTGAACCATTCGCGTGTATCGGCAAGGCGAGTCACTGAACAGTGTGACGAAGTTAATACAATAATTGTCCGTTTCAGTGACTCATTAATACCTTTCGTAGAACATGAAAATAGGGATATTAAAATCGTTAAGGGATGATGTCATTGTGAATGGGTAGCGCGTGCTCCAAGCAAGAAATTATATGTGTCATAAGTTGTAAAAAAAAAGTCTAAAATTATATATACTTATTAAAAATAAAGTGTGGTAAATCTATAAAAAAGTATACTATTATAATTAGTGTTACTTTAATGTTTTGTATACTCTAATGTATCTTATTTACGGGGAGAATTGTGATAACTTTAAAGTTTGTTTTAACACAATTTTCGTGAAAATTATGAACGCCGAGACAAAAATGAAACGCTTTTCTAAGTATTTTTAATGTAACGCATTTTAATGTTAATATATAAAACAAATTTGGCTAATGTATACAAAAGTAAAAAAATATTTAAAGGAATATTAATTAAACATATGTTGCGATACGTAGATAAAATTTAACACCTTTAAGACTCTAAAGAGCGTGATATGATCCACTTGAAATCTTGCTGAAACTATAAAATGGCTCTTGACATGTTGTGTATTCTCTAGATATGAAATTAATCAAGATTAACATTATATGTGAGTCACGCGTGCGGCCAACCCCTGAGGTCTCGCAGACGATGTATTTTTCTGCGTGATTTAAACTGTTATCCCATTTACACATGACCCAAATACTAATATTGTGGTGATAAAAACAGCTAAGAGTCATTTCTTTTCCAGAAACATAACATATCTTTTAAGAAGGTTTTTTTTTAAATGTATCAAGCGAAACGATAGCTCATAACGAATGTAAGTAAGTACTAAAACGAAGTATGCTAATAACAATTTTTCAAATGCTTTTTCTAACAAGGGTCGGGTTAAAATGATTTTAATAAGTGTGCATAAATTAGGCACGCAACAATGTGAAATCGCCGACTGATCTGCGCATGCGTTGGACACTCAAGTTTTAAATTTAGACGCGTCGCCGGAATTCTTCTGGCCTATTTATTTCAATACCATTGCAAACCGAACAGTAAACTATAAAACTATTATCAAACCTTAATTGGTCCATTAAGTGAGATAATTAAAACATAAACAGACGTTGTTCTATTACATTCCTTTCGTAATATTATTTTGTACATATATGTGTTATTGTGAAGTGAAATGAGGATAATTCTAATAGGCTTTATTTACCGGTGATTGTCAGATAAGTGATAGGAAAGATAATGGCCATGCTAAAAGTTTATGTGTTTCTGTTTTTCCTCTTTTTGAGGCAAGGTAGGTAACATTCAGATGTATGGGTTACTGGGTAATAAAGAGTGGGTTTGTCTTTGACCATGAGATGCATTTCTAAGCTAGCTTTTGATATAGCACTTTTGCTATATTATAGGTTTTATGAATTGTAAATGATGGGCAAATACTGTTCAATAATGTAAATATTATTGACATTTCCATTGTTATAGAGGGAAACTAACAAAGAATACATACCTGTTTTAAGTAACAGTTCACAGTTCTAAGGACCAAAAAATAAATATAGTTTTGAGGTACCATTCAAATAATCAACTTCCGAAAATAAAGTAATAATATTTTTAATACTAAATCATTGTACACGATTAAGCTATAATATTTCTAATAATATCTTAAATGCAAACAAGACCCGTTCTGGAAATGTCATGTGGTAACAGTTTTAAACTTGGTGAGTTGCTTGTTGTTGGGTCCTAGCTCCGGTCTGTTGACAAGTAGACGCCAACTATGCATTTTCTCTTAGCTCATATTAAACTTACCTGTACTAATATAATGTGGCTGAACAGTTTGTTTGTTTTTACTTCAACGTGCTTATCTCTAAAACTTCTAGTCGGATTTGATACATTGTTTTTGTTTATGATAATCGCTTTCAAAGAGGATGGTTTTATACTCGTATAGGCTAGGTATATGGGATAATAAAAAAGTCCTTCGTTAAACTAAGGAGGATAAAACTTCCAGGGACATAACTAGTAGTTGATTATAAGGAACTGTAACGAACCTTGTTATTAAATGTAATGATTCAAGCCCGTTATTTGCATATAAAAAACATATCGTACAGGAATTACTTTATATTTTGCTACGCCACTCTGAGATTTTAGATTTAATTTAATTTAGATTTTAGATTAATAGGATTTTGATTCTTAGAGTCACAGTATCACATAACCAAACCTCAAACTTTACAAATATATATTTTCGATTTAGCGAAAAGTATACGTATCTCCGAGCTGACGATACCAAGCCATGCCGTAGATGGTGGATCAGTACTTCTGCAGTGCCGGTACGACTTGGAAGGAGAGATGCTTTACTCTATCAAATGGTACAAGGACAACAAGGAGTTCTTTCGATTCGTACCCAATAATGTCATCACCTTCAGCTACTTTCCTCTTCCTGGAGTGTTAGTAGATGTAAGTTTTACAATTATAGATTTGATAATGGGATATTTTAGGTGGAAATGATAATTCTAGCTATGCGAAGCTTGTCTATTATCAAACATATGTCATGTTAAACCAAAACCAATAATTAAATAACGTTAAAATATAAATAAACTCAATTTTTTTAAGTTTTTTCTGTGTTTATGTTTGATGTTTTCGTTGTCATCAAGGCACAGGTAGGTCTTAATTTTAAAAGTGAAGTTTGCTTGGTCCATTATTGGGAAACATGGCGCGCCCCAGTTCTCATAGACGAGGACCCTCTAACTGTTTAACACTTGATTCCATAAAACAATATTTAGGCAACGCTTCTTGTTAAGTGTCTAAGGTCTTGGAACCAAACTTTGTTAATGTCTTCTGTTTATCATGCTTTTGATAGTAATTATAAAATAATTAAGATATATATAGAGCCATTTTTTGCGATCCTCTTGAAGCCTTAATGATGTTATGCTAAAGGTTGACAGGCTACATTGTTTCTCTTTTGTACAAAAGCAACGGAATGAATTTGTTTGATTGCATTACCACATTATACATCCGGACATTATATTCGGGTATTACCACGAGGACAGACAACATTGTAGCATCCACGGAGTGGTGTGCCACAGAATGGTAGTGAACTATAAACAGTAAATCGTTGATAAATTAATTAGTATAATATAGGTAATTCAAAACAAAAATGAAAATACTAGAATAAAGTCTTTCGAACACAAATTAGTTTTGAATCTTATTCCATATGATACCTATTTATATTCAAACCGCAAACCATCCATTTTAATACAAAGTTTAGTGTGTCGTCTATCTTAAGCTTCGCTAATATGAATCTATTATGCCGTCTCCGCATATTATTTATAAAATAATTGCACTTCTTTAAAATGTAGTATTGCTTTATGGTCATTCAGACCACGTAGCTTTAGTATCGACGTACTTTTATTTTGAAAAACAATATTGTGAAATAGATTTTAATACAGAGTGAAAAACATACTGGGAAAAGCTCTTGATCAATTAATTTAAAAGCTGATCTACGATTATATTGTTTATTTTTTTATGCTAAGTCTCTGAGATCTGCCTGATGCTAAGCGCCTTTATTATGAATGCATTACCGGCCCTTAAAATGGGGCAAAGGAAGAAATTTATGGCAAAAGAAATAAAGGATAACATTATTGAACGATACGGATTGATATTTCTGATGATATGTCATCACATCCTTCCGGTTATCTGTTAGAGATCGAGACGGCTCTATTACCTATAAAATGCAAAATATAATTGATCATATAAGTATTAAAATCTTATTAAACTAAATACAAGTTTGTGAGTGTAATAGAATTAAAAACAAATTAAATATGTATCGTATTTCTTTTGATATTTAAATAAACATGAAAGTTTTTTGCAGGAAAAAGATTCATCAAGTAACATCGTGAAGTTAGTGAATTTGACCGCACAGTCCGCGGGGCTCTACCGCTGCGAGGTCTCCGGCGAGGGACCTTACTTTGTCACAGTTTTTGATGAGAAAAATATTAGTGTCCATTGTAAGTACATTCGAGTATAATATAGACTGTAAATCGTTAATACTTTTTGCACAATAGACTATGTATAGTAAATATATTTTTTTTAATACAATATTCACTCTATTAGAATACATTATGTTTCATATACTCGTATACTCCAACCTCTAATAAACTTATCAAGCAATAAACAATAAATAATTGAAAAACAGTAAATCAGGTAAATCTTATAGGCTATACCATAACATTGTATAAAACAATGTCATACATAGTTATACTTAGACATACATACATATGATTAAACCTTTGAAACTACGCAACCGCTTTTCATGCGGTTCTTTTTTATTAGATAAAGTGATTCAAGAGGAAGGTTTATGTGGTTTTTTTTATTCATTTAATGAATAAGTTAGTTAATTTAGTGAAGTAATAATAAATAGGCACAAAGAAGTAATAATAAATAGGCATAAATAAGCACACCGGGTAATCTGCTAATAGAAATGTTTACCCAAAGTTGTGACCTATGGGACCTCCACCTATCTGCACTAATCCTGACATTTCAAATTTGGCATGCAACTAAGCTGAAATCATATAAATTATGCGAACCAATAATTGCGTAAGCCAAACCTGTATTTATGCCTTTATATCGGTAATAAATTTAAAATCGGTTTTGAGTTGATTACTCGTTCATTTTGTACAATACTATATATATACTATATAATGAAACTTCGGAAAAAATTCTGTATCCCTGAATCGTAAAGTATAACATACACAAAATTCAGAGCTCATAAAAAGCAGTGCTAATTATATCAAAAGTCATGTAAGCTTATTTTAAAAACTTTATTTGTTAAACTACTTTTAAAATATATTACTTTTCAGTATTACCCTATGATCGACCTCAAGTAACAGGCTTACAAGAAGAATACAAAGTGAACGAAATTCTCGCGGTTAATTGCACATCGTCTAGATCAAGACCTCAGGCTCAGCTGAAATGGTTGATCAATAACGAAGCAGCTCCACGAAGAAATATCACTGGACCTTGGTATAGAGTGTCGAGAGAACGACCTGATGCGAGGGAAACAATCATGCAATTGAGGTTCATAGTACGACAAGAGCATTTCACAAATGGAGTTTTGCAACTGAAGGTCGTAGACGTAAAATTTTGTATTTACTTTATTATTATAAGTTTCGTTCACTATTTTTCGTGACCTTATTTTATTTGTATTACACTCATAGAAGAGAAATGAATAGTTTTATTTATGCTTATCTTCATTATCTATTCTAAATTAGCTTTCTAATTAATTATTACATATACATATTAATAGATTCTATTTAAAGGCATAAACGAGTTAAACGATGTTTATATTACTATTAACTTTACTTACAACATATTTACAGTGTCAGTCATCAATAGCTCCGTTATATCAAGACGAAACAATACATCACATAGTACGAGCTGAGGACAGTATTATTGATCCTATATCTGAGGAGGTGCTAAATGAAGAAATTAACAAGATGCTTGATCAAACAGCGGCTGACGTTGGTTTTGTGGGCGAGGTACCCATAGCTGAGTCACAAAATGACCGAGGTAAAAAGCTATATTATATTTATTCAGTTAGTTTCTAAAGTGGTTGGAATATTTTGATAAAGCTTTTAGTTTGAATTTCAAAGGAAAACCAATTAATCAACGTTTTTTTAATAACATTTAATGAATATTGATCTGCGCATCGGATTGAATAGCGAAAACTTATATATTATAATAAGAGTTGAAAAAAGCAATTTCATTGTTCCTTGATTGGCAAAAAGCATATATGATTGAAATACTTAAAATACCTGCGTCAAACCCACAAAAGCTCAATTCTCATAGAAAAATATTAAAAAGTTTTAGAACTATTTTCAATATTTATAAAATGACTGAAGCTAAAAACACTTACTATCTATGTTTGTTTCAGATAACACTTCTGTCTCCGGTCTATCGCTGACGATAGGTGTAATGATGATTTTATCACAAATATTTTTGTAAATTATAACGAAAAAAAAAAGTATTTTACACCTCTATAATGTATTGGCAATGAATCGTATGTGATTTTTAGATATTTTTATACATTTTATAATAGTATATTTAATTGCCATGTCTAGTCCAGCACGAAAATATGTATTTATATTATGTATTTTAATAATTATTAATTAGAGTATCTATTACAATTGTGATGTTTATAATTGTCACCCCAGCTAATAGTGCAAATGATAAAACATTTTCCAATTACTTTAGCTCGTATTTTTTTTAAATTAGAGATCGGGGATTGAACACAGAGAAAAAAATTATACACACAATTTAGGTACTGCGTTACTGAATAAATAGCATTTCCATGTAAGCTTTACTGATTTTAATTAAGTTATTAATAAACGCTTGAATAAAATACGTGTCTTTATCTTCATCATTTATTTACAAAGCATATAATAGGGTACAGGTAAGGAGATAAGTTCGTTTTAAGAGTAATCGTTTAGTATCCGGAACCTCTTGGTCCTTGAGGTCCACCGCTGGGATAGCCTTCATCCCCGCCTGCTCCAAAACCACCACCTTGTCCTCCTTGACCACCTTGACCACCTGGCCCGCCTTGTCCTGGGAAGCCTCTACCTGGGTAGCCGCTGGAGAATCCGTCCTGCCCTTGACCAAACCCAGGTCTTCCCTGGGGGCCTCCTTGGGGGTAGCCGTCTTGAGATCCAGATGGGAATCCAGCTCCGCTACTGGCGAATGCATCTGCGTTTGCACCGCCTCTAGGATATCCTTGGTTACCTCCACGACCACCACCTGGGAATCATACAAGTTGAATGAACTTTATGTTGTGTCATTTAAATGACCATTGTAGTATTAGTCCTTTAAAGCATTTTTACATTCAACAATGGGCTTATTATAATAGATTATAATTTTTTTGTCAAATATACAAGCAAATTTCATAAAAAATATTACTTGTTATTTAATATTTACCAAATCCAGATCCAGAGCCCGCTCCACCTGTTAAATATTATAAAACATTATTTTCTATCACACATCAAAAAATATATAATATTACTCCAAATGGCGTTCAAGTCATAATCTGTAAAAGTAATGTAGGTTGCATTCGAACTTGACAATTAAAATATTACTCCTTTCATTTTTAAGAGGCAATCCCGGTTAACTACTTTCTTAACGATTCGTGTTATTTTGCTACTACGGAACTTATTATGGTACTCTATATGTGAATATATCAGTATAGAATGCGCAAACAAACCCTCATATCGTATTTGAGGCTTGTATCCATCTTGATCAGCCTCATACTCAACGATTTGTTTCCTACCGTCTGGCAGAACTACATTATATTCGCCTATCGCTACATCACCATCACGCTGCTCTGAGTGCCCAAACTTGGTACCCGTTTCAGCGTCATCTACTTCATAACTAAACTGGTATTTTGCAGGTTCCTAAAACAATTTATAAATGTTAAGTGAAATTTATGTGTATGCCGGACTTAAAAAAACAATAATTTATTATGTTGGTAATATATTTATGAGGGTTATAGTACTTACATTTGAACCATCCACCCCTGATCCACGATAATTTTGACTTGTACCATCTAAATCATTACCGAAATCAGGGGTTCCATAAGATGAGGAAGGAGAACCTCGCTGTGGCTGACGTCCTCTACCTCCTGGTCGTGATGAACCTTGTCCAGAGAAACCATCAGAACCAAAACCACCAGGTGATTGGAAACCACTTGAAGGTGTTCCATACGAGCTGTCAGGTCTTTGAGCATTACGTCCACCAAAAGATCCACTACCACCTTGATTCGGCGTGCCATACGAAGTTTGAGGGCGATTACCGGAACCAAAAGATTGGCCATCAGTTAAGGCGGAAGGTCCATTAGGAGTTCCATATTGGGAGCTAGGTACACCTCCTGCACCGAAACCTCTCTGAGAACCTCTTAATGAGCCAGATCCGCGACCTGGAGGGCCATATTCAGATGACGGAGACGATTGACCGGAGGGAGTGTTATAGCTGTCAGAGGGTTGATTCTGGAATCGCTGAGATTGCGGAGATCGGCCTCTCTGCCCGAAACCTGGAGCTTCGTATTGAGAAGACGGGCCGGTAATAGATCCAGAAGGAGGTAGATAGCTATTTACTGGAGGTTCACATTTAGTTGTCGTCCAAACGATCGCCGTTAAGCAGATTATCCACTGAAAATAATTAATAATAAGTTATCTAACTGCCTTAGTAGGAAATAATTTTTTATTAATATCTTAAAGTTGACTTTTTCTTGAAAAAACAATTTATATAGCTTTTTCACTAACAAAACCAATTTCTATATTACAATATATAAATATACTTACTAAAATCATCTTGATACGGTTAGATCACTTAGAGCTGCTGTGTACCCTTTTCTTCAAAGGGATGTGTATTCCAAATGAAGTTTGCTTCCAGAATGTATCGAAATGCATTAGTTTGGACTTTATATAGGTACAATTGTAACCAAGAGCGTGATATCAATAGTAATGCAAGAGCATCTCACGCGTTTCGTGTCCCTATGTTTAATTTCGTGCATCGGCCGAAGTTTTCGTATAAATTATTATGACATTTAATACAATTCAATTGGTGAAGATACGGTGCTTTAATGTTTGATCTTCAATTAACTAAAAATGTAATAAGTGAATAAACTTATGTATTAAGTCCTCGTACTTTTACTTAATAAAAAAATATATAACTTTAATTTAACTGGTTTTTATTCACTTTCACAAACTGAATTAGATTAAATTTAATTGAAAGCTCGAATATAGTAAAAACAACGATTTACATGTAAAACCTGTATCGGTCATGTAAATATTGTTACAAAAAAACTATATTTAATCAATAGTATACTAAGTGTTTGGGTAGAAAAAGAAACTTCAAGTTTACACAGTTGTTATATGAAGCTAGTAGATCCTAAAAATATGCTTCTAATAAACCTATGGAATTGGTGTTACCAATGGTAGTATGCAATAAAAAAAATATTGTGTCTGTAGTTTCACTTCATGTCATAAAAAATGCCTCGTTAAAATTTGGTATCTCTGAGTTGTTCATTAGTTTAATTGCTACCGATATCAGATATAGAGCGATTCAGTGCAATTCGTGACATGTGCCATCTGTGTCATCCCAGTCGTGCGGTGAGCTACAAGTTGCGTAACAATGCCCACGGAGGCTTCATTAACGCCAACATCCATTTACCTATATCCTTATATAAAGTATAGCATACGAATAGTAACACTTAGATCAAGAGGTGCTCGTTTTCATATTGCCTGATAAAAGAAAGATGTCTTCATTCGTGCGAAAGCAATTTGGATTTAAGGTTGGATATTGAAAATATTTTATTCACTTGTGCCTGAAATACTAGTGTATATACGTATCAATCGTACATAACCAATAACCATATTTATAATATTTAAATATTTTTCGAAACAAATAAGGGACAGTTCAGAGCAGAGAGAGACAGGTGGAATTTAACAGTGATTAATTTTATGAATAGTAGTAAATATTGTCTTGTGTATTGTAGGCACGTGAAGTTGTAGGTCTCAATTTGAGTTTTTATACTTAGCCATGGTAATGATAATGTTAAGGAAAGCAGGCTATGTATATGCCTACCAATTTTACTATTGTATAAATGATCAGCCATACTTTCACGTACTAAGGAAGGGACACATGCTATATGCTAAGTATCCTAAATAATACTGATACCGTTGTTAAAAGTTGACTTCACATGTTCGGTGTGGGGAGCAGGGGTAAATATACACAAATAGAATTAAAAATAAATATATTTGTCAACTTCTTTATAATTATATATTGTATTCAACACAAACTACACAGCCACTTTACTTTACTTATATACTACATAATACAGCTTTATTTCCTTATATACGGCTCATACACCTGTCGACAACATTTTTCCTTTTATATTCATTATTCAGAAATCGTAATAATTGGCTTATTGTTACTTCACCTACATTTACAAAAACACACTATTTATCACATTATTTTACACAATAATTGGGCAGACTAGATACCTACGATTTATTTATCACAGCTCATTCTCATACTCATACACAAAACACGAACAAACTTAATGACATACATACATAAATATCACACTGTCAGTTTTAGCTTCTTACTATTACATTAATATCAGGGTCTAGGTACCAAAATTATACCAAAGACCAAAGCCGCAGATGGCTAAGGAAAATTCTGTTATCGTCTCTCATATTGTAGAAATATTTATTTCTAATTTTAGGAAATTTATTCAAGCAATATTAATTTATCCACATTCTAAAACAAGAATTCTTATAATACTAACCTAACATTGAACGGTCAGAAAAAACGGCGTTTGTTAAAAAAATATATTACTTTTGCTATAGATTGTAATAAATACTTATGTAATATGAATCCTTACACGTGCTCATTTGCTTATTTCCCTAAATATTCTAACAATACTGAGCACGAGTAATATTGATCACACTTATTCCTCAGGCGTTGTTATTTCTGAAACACGTTTCAGTGCTCGATCATAAAATTATATTATTCAATAAAATGTTCAAAATTCATAAATTTAAAATCATGAAATATGGAATCAAGACTAATTGATAAATATTTTAGGTATTTGGTGACAGAAATCGTGAACTCGAATAAGATTTCCCGTTTTTTTTTAATAGCATAATCACATTTTATGTTAATAATTTTTTTTAACTTAACTAATTGAATTAAAAGTACTAGGACGCGTCTTTCGTGTTAGAGAATACTTGTTGTTTCAATATACTTGCAACACCTATTTCCACTTAAACTATTTATAATTTTACCTATTAATTTAAATGCAAACTAAAATTTGGTTTGCACATTTTGCAAATTGATATTTTCCTTGGATTTCTTGCCACGGAAATGTTGTTCGATCTCAGCTAATGACTTTCCTTTGGTTTCGGGAACAGCGAACAGGACGAAGAAGAATGCGACTGCACAGAAACTCGCGTACATCCAGAAAGTTCCAGCAGACGTCAGCACGTGCTGAAAATTAACAAATGAGTTTTCTAAATAGTAAAGTTATGCAATACTATGCTTTACTGGGAAACAGCTTAAGATTAATTTAATCTTTATTTAAATAGAATCCTGTTAATCTCTGTGAACCTACTGCAAGGAGTTTTTCCGTCGAAGTACACTAAGAATAGAGACGCATCACAAGATAGTCCAAAGGGCATAGTAATATTCATAATACCACTGGACGCTTTATTGCCACGCCATCTAGTGCCACGCTAAGCAGTACCTGTTTAAAGGCTATTAGATATCAGATACATCACATATATTATATACTTTTCTTTAGTAAATAAATATATAGCAACAGCGTATGGGAAACTAGAAGGATAAAAATATATTTTTCCAGTGTGGGGTCCGAACCCATAACCCTTCACACTGAAGGCAGTATTGTTGTACTGCGCAAAGAGGTAGTAAATATATTAACTCACCTCTAAAGCGTGATAGGACTTGATAACCGTGAACATAGACAGTAGATTGACTGCGCTCGCCATTGCCGAGAGCTGGGAGCGATACTGTGTGGGGAATAACTCTCCTAGTAACAGGAAGGGCAGACCGCCGAAACCGAGGGAGAAGCCTAGCATGAACACTACAAGGCTCACTATTGGAAGGTACCTGGAAGCAAGATAACAAGCACAATTATTTTCAGTTTGATCGAACTGATTTGAAATGCTCTTTATTAAAAATATTTTTAACGAAAAATAAACCGACTTCAAACTAAAAAGCAAAAAATAAAATTTGCTTCCAACAAAGTAATACACATTTTCATTTAGTATATAGAAATGATTTAATAGTTATTTCATAATTCTGAAGTCAGCACCAAGTAAATGCTACAACAATCTATACAATATCGATTTAACCAAACATATACTTATTGTTTTACTTGGTACCGACTTCTTTAGTAAAATTTATGCTACTGATATGTATACATTTGGCCAAATCTCGCCAATACTAAATTGTAAGCAAAATAGTCACTCAGATAAAGCAGTAGATAATAATTAATATCCAAAAAAGTAATATAAACCTAATAATAATTTTTAAGAAGCCAAGAATCGTTGACCTCAAGAGAAACAAATGCTATGAGTCAACGAAGCGATAATAATGAACGCATACAAATGATTGTCACTTTCCTCACTTCTCTAAGAACTAAGTCAACAATTGCTAGTCGCTATTTAGAAATTATAGTAAAATGTTTGTACACCTAATTTACCGATTTTTTAAGGCAAATTTCAATATAATAATAATGTCAAGGATGAATCCTAAAAACGTACATACGTTTAAAATATTAGGCATATGCTATCAATAACACGTAAAACCTATTTCTCATTTAGGCCTATTTTTTGTATTAGGGAGTGGCGTTAGCTCATATGAGGTAATATGTTTAACTTGTTATGAAGAAGTGAAATTACGAGTCTAATGCAATAAACAAAGCGTTATTATTGCATTCCTGGACTTGAGGGTTGGGAGTAAAATTTGTATATATTTGACAAATAGTGTAACAAACAATGAAATTTTATTTTAGTCAGAAAAACAAAGGCCGTTCAAACTGTATGGAAGTGTGGCTTTGTTACACAAATTCTCCTTTAGATGTATGTCATATTTTTATCTGTGTATGTATCTGTGTGCGTATGTGTGACCTCATGTGCAAACAAACTCACACATAGACACAACATCGTGAAAAAAATTTAAATCACTGATACGTATTCCATTGGGATTGTGTGTGTATTACCAACCCCAACCATGTCTCGTGTTCAAACTCGAAGTAGAAGGCGACGCCCATACCAACCATGGACACGCACATAGTAACATCGTCAAGTAAACTTAATTACTTAATGATGTTACTATATAAACTAACTCCTGGTTTGGGTAAATACACGTATGGTATTTACCCAAACCAGGACTCGTGTTCAAACTCGAAGTAGAAGGCGACGCCCATACCAACCATGGACACGCACATAGTAACATCGTCAAGTAAACTTAATTCATTATTACGTATGGTACTTACCCAAACCAGGAGTCGTGTTCGAACTTGAAGTAGAAGGCGACGCCCATAGACACCATGGACAGGCACATAGTAACAGCGGAGAGTAGGAGCAGCGGCCGCCGCCCCGCGCGGTCCACCAACATCGTGCTTATCCCGTTACTGAACAATTGCACCGCGCCCACTATTATGGTGGCCGTCATAGCATTCAGCTTGCTTCCTGTCCAGTTTATAAATTCATTTTAGTACTACATTTTGGAAAGTTGAATGCAGATATCAAATTACAAAAACATGGAAAATGTAGTAGGTACCTACTTATAATGACTGAAAGATTGCGTAGGACTTAATTAATATATAATTTTTATCGACTCCTATTTTTGCTAGAATAAATAACTATAACCATAACCTATTCATATTTTTTTAATTATAATGAGACTAATTTAAATTAAACATTAATTATTAAACTAAACAAAACAGAATAAAAAAGAAAAGAATAAAAACCTGAGTTCTGAAAGATTTCAACAGTGAAGAAGATGACAGCGTCGATACCACTGAACTGTTGGAAAAACAACAAGGCAAAGCCAATGATTAGAGGCTTTATGACGGCGGATGAGAAGAACGCCTTGCGAGTAAATAGACTTGGGAGCTCGTTTTCTACGGGTTTCCTGAAACATATACAGAATAGATATATTTTACTTGTTTATGATATATAATAGAGGAAAAAGAAGGTTACGATTTTAGCCACAGTGTGCCTATTATTATGTGAATGGGAGTATGTGCTTATAAAATAACTACTTTGTAAAACAAGTATTTTGTAGTAAAAAACCTTGGATAACCTTGGATGTGTGCATACCGGCGAAGGATGTTTTTATCACAAATGTAATATGTATTATTACATATCTCATTTGTGCTGTGCACACTCAACTTCTTGCTCAAAAGTACATATTTATCTTAGTTTTTAACAAAGGAATATAACATTATTTTCTACCCACCAATTGCTCTAATTGTAAAAACCGTTTGTATAAAGAATTTTTTTGCTCATCTTATGAGCCTTGAACTTGTGAAATGAAGCGATTATTGCTTACTCTTGTTCGTCCTTGACTGTGGCCACAGCGTGTTTAGAGAGATGCAACCATTTCATAGCTGGCCCGTTATCGAGTCCTTGCGTTTCCAACCACACTGGTGATTCCGGCAGAGGAATTAAAATCAAGAAAAGGGCACCTAGGACAATTACATGAACATAATATTAATGTTATAAAAATAAACATAGTTCAGGACGGTTATTTTAAACACAGCGCTTCGCTCGTCAATATTTTTACTTATTAAATATATTTATTATTCAAATTCAATCAGAATGTCTTCTGAAAAAAAAATTAAACATTCCTCTAACTTGTTAAACTGACAATAAATAGTTTTGTGTACCCGCAAATTATAAATGTACATAACAATACAAAGCATAATAAACGTTTAAGAAACACCTACTAATATTTCAAATTATTACTCACACACAAAGTGACACACTGTTAAAAAATCGTTATAATATATTTTACAAAATTTCAACTGAGCTAATAACGCGAGTCAATGTCTTTAGATGCAAATCGAAATGTTTCAGTCATTAGGTAAACTCAAGTAATATCTCCATATGTTATTATTGTTCATATTTTGGCTAAATGTTAAATTTTAGAGTTTTATTTTTAAAATCAGTCTTACACGGAGCGTTTTGAATTTTTAATGGTGCATAGTGAACGCCACAATCATTAAGTTTTCGTAAAACTCACCACAAAAAGTAGCGGACAGGAACGCTAAATATCTCCAGTAGAGCCAGCTTCCAGCAACATATGAGATGAGAATACCGAATGACATAGACAGCGTAGGTAAAGAGCCCAGACGCCCTCTGATTTCCGGGTCGCAGCACTCACTAACCTGAAAAACATAAATTTGTACGTAGCTTTTTGTACGGGTCTGGCAACGGGCAGCCACTGACGGGTTAATGGAAGAGTCCGAAAGGGACCCACGACCATGTCATAATGCAACAAGAGACCGTGGCATTTAAGAATTGGAGATTGTTTAGTTTTCTCATAAGGGTTTTTTTATAATAGACATGGCAAACGAGCAGGCGAGCCACCTGATGGAAAGTCGTCATCTCCGTCCATGAACACTCGAGAATTACATATCTAGAGAAGATTGACTTGTTAAATTTATACTAGTTCTGCTGTTTATGATAACTATCTCATACCAGGAAACTGCAAATGTTTAATTATATAAAAACTTAATAATGGTGTGTCGACATAAGATCATTACTATTCATTACAATTGAACAAACTAATTGTCACCCGGTACAAAAACGCTGCCTCAAATGATTTTGTTTAATGATCGTGACGACAAATAGTACAATAATTTATTTAATTACTTCCGTGACTTGAATTCTATGTGTCTGCGATGTAGTTTTTATAAAGAGGTTTTAAAGATTTATCGTATAATATGTAAGGATATTAAGTTGTTTAAACGCGCTCAGTTCGGGATACGATAGTAATTTCCATTAACACTACGCGGTATTACCCAGTTTACACTTCCAGGAACACTAAAGACTATTCAAGCTTGAGTACAAAGGCAACATAACTTTGGTAACTGGCGATGGAGGGTAGATATTTATTAAATTAAGTTGATGAGGTATAGTATTAAAATTTTATAATTATTACTAATATTTAAGAAAATATTAGACAAATATATAATATAAAGAGAGTATACAAAACTGACTTTTGTATTTCTACTGATATAGGTACTATAAATGCGAAAATTAATTCGTACCGCGTATGTGACATTTTAGTCATAAATGAATGTATGAAAATAATTAAAGATCTGATGTATGCTTCATTGTTATGTATTTTAATTATTTGGGAACATAATTATTTCTTTTTTAGAGTATCTAACGTAAATGTAAAGTAGGTATACGAATGTGTGAATGACCTTCGTGATTTTCCTCTTTAACCTGATCTGATCATAGCATAAGTAAATAATTATATGAGTCTCACCACATTGAAGCAATTATAACACACATTCGTACACCTTTGGTACAATAATGAGACTTCGGGTAACGAAATCTTAAAGGATTTATACGTCGCTCTTCGTGAAACTAGTACAATACTTACATAAACCTGAGCAGGGGCTAGTACGAAGCCAACACAAAGTCCAGATATGATTCTTCCAAGGAGCACTATGGGGAAGTTCGGTGCAAAGCCCAGGACCAACCAGCCGGCTGCCCAGAGCGGCGCAGACAGCTGCAAGGTCCTTCGTCTCCCAGCGCGCTGCATCAGCGGCCCGGAACACATGCTTCCGAGAAACGCTCCAAGCGGCGGAATCGCACCTAAGGAACAAGTGATTAAATATGTAAAGGAATTCAGCTTCTCTGAGGAACCTCTTTTTCCGAGCTGAACCTCAATTTGTTGGAAACCTTCCAAACTTAAAAATGCCTCAGATATTTCTATCCCTATACCAAAACCTTTTTCCTTCAAACATTAATCAAAATCTGAACCTGTTATAAGTCGAAATAATTAGTTACTCCCTTTAAGCCAATTCATAACCTATATCCTATTTAGGTTTATTTCATAGTTAATTTACAAACGTTCTGAATTTCAATTGTGTTCATCAAGAACTGATATTAAATCAACTTTTCATAAAGCAGGTAACAGTCAAAAATTTTTTCATTACATGCACGTCAATATTGAATAATAGTAAAGAATCTGTGCATCGTAAAATAAATAAGTATTTCAATATCTTAGGTAGGTATTACCTAGTTGCATGGTAGGTAGGAATTACATAATTTTTCCATTTCTTTGACGCAATAAATAAAGTCATAAAACAACCCAAGTCAAAAATTTATAGCAAACGTTGTAAGGCCTCTTTGAGAATGTTTTTATAAAACCTCTCAAACGAATCAATTGTAAATTATGACGCAACCAAAAATCCTGTACATTTGGAATTTATAATTAGTCAAAGAACTCGTCAGGTTCCTTTTATCTTTTAACTATGACGTCACTCTTTTAAATATCAATATCTTAACGTGTTTTGTTGTTTTTACCGAGAGTTTAAGGAAATTGATATTAATATCCTCTGTCTAGCTGGAGTTGTTATTACGTAATGTAATTGTTGATTGTTTCATACTTGTTCTATTCAAACAATATCGGTCATGCTATCTTCAACTTTGTAAATTATTGTTGTCAAGACTTAAGCATTTTTATACAATTTAGTACATGAGACTGAATGAAAAGTAAAACTGTATTTTATACGTTTACAAAATAAAAAAGAAATCGGAAATAGTTTTTGTTGTCAAGTCTTTACAGAATCTTGATGTATTGCAAAAAATTATAGCATTTTAAAATTTAATAATTTGTATTATTTACGTGAAGAAAAGACATTTCTAGCCGCGAAATTCATTAGTCCAATAAATTTCAAAGGTTCTATGGAATGAAACACTTAGACACACCCCACACTATATTCATTTCATTCACAATAACTTACATTCATTTCATTCATTTCATTTCATTCATCGCGTTTTCGAACTTCGGATTCTTGGAGAGCACAGGTGAGCTTTCTTCCCTTTCTTTTCTTTTTTTCTTGTTTTTGATAAAATGATTGTTTTTTTGTAGGAGTAGAAGAGAACAATAAACTTACTTTCATTTTATTTTTAATAACAGTGTAAGTAACACTTGAGAAAAATTAATTACAGGTAAACCTTATAATACAAAATCGAAGTTCTCTTACCTATCCATGACTTTTGTTCACTATTTTGAATGAGCTTCGGATCAATGGCCTCTATGGAAGGGATAGCTGACGCGGAGTACCCTCGCACTAAGCCGATAATGAGGAACGCCAGGGAAGCTCCGAAAGTAAGCCATAGCTGTAACAAATATTATGTTCATATTATTTTCCGTTAGTAATAATTTTAATAATATTTAGATAGCTGATCAAGAATAGTGAGAAAAACGAAAAAAATATCTTAACGATAGAACCTCAACAATTTCAATAATAACTTGCAATAACATTTGACTTTTGAAAATTCATTTGAATATGGTTCTAATTGTTGGTGCTCATAAGTCATAATAAATAAATAAACAATTCTCATATTTTTCTTTGGTGTTCTATATAATGGCCAGCTTCTTTAAGAATTCCTGTTTCATGATAACTGATAACTATTCATTGAATTCTAATAAGTATTACGATTCTACAACAATTATTGTCTTACAAAATATTATAAGAACATAGTATATAAAAGGTCAAAGGAACGCTTTGTTTTTAACAAAGAGTCAAACAGTTTGAAAGAAACAATAATCTTATGTCATATGTTATCTGTTAGTGTTCTAGCTCACGCCAAGTTATCAAAGAATTCAAATGAATGCATAACTTATTCGGTTATACAACAATGATATAGAACATATCTAATCTTCGAGGCTTATAAGAGCACGGATCTTAACTCTCAAGATATCATGTGATTTAAACGGCTAAGTTTACGTGACACGATGCAATTTTTATCTCAATAATTGATTAATTATAGATAACAATAATTTTCTAATACTTCGATAATTTCGTAATCTAAATATTTTTAAGATTATCCCTAAAGTAATGCAATTGAATAAAAAAACTACTGACAAAATTTATTGACAATAATAATGTTTCATCGCTTCTTCTCTTAATCTTAATAAAATTAAACGGTTTATTTTATCTTTAGTTATAACAAAGTTGCATTGCATTTTGAATCTTTTGTACATGAAAATAAAAGTAGGATATGTCCTTTCTCAAGGTTTAGAGTATGCCTGTACCAAATTTCAAAATCCTTTATATACAGTGTAGTTAAGACTTTAAAACCTGATAGTCAGACAGAAAGAGTTATTTTTGGATTTAATATATATGACAAATTCAGATAAATCTTTACTGAAGTTCAGAGGAGTTAAACCTATAACATACTTTTTACCGGAGCTATTCTTAACCTTTCGTCCTTAACAAAATTGCAACAATTGCGATACTCTTCCGCCGATTTATTTAGCAGTTACCACCTAAGGTCAGAACTATCTAGCGAGGAACATCTTTATAGGACAGGATAAGTCGTCAATCTCACTCAGATTTACTATCATTTGCATATAACAGACATGTCACGTTTGTTTGAAGTGATAGAAGAGTTAAAAAGACGTAATAAATTGTTAACGGAATATTTAAATTCGTAGGACTGTTAGTGGTAAATCACAAAGGAAGAAAAAAAATTATGTGCCTATTTTAAAATTTGAAATATAACGTACACTTCTTTTAAAACTAGATTTCACAATAACGGTTTAAGTAATATCTTTGTTTTGTGTGCATTTATAAAATAACTTTATACCGCCATAACCTTAAAAGAATAAATTAAAATGAATCACAATAATAAAATAATGTCCTTAATAGTTATTTAATGAGATGATATCAATAAATTGATTTCTTTATAATAGCACTATTTTTGTGTAATGCATGCTATTTTATGAATTAACAAATTGATCATTGAATAATTATTTGAACAATATTGTTTTTGAGCAGATTTTAATAAGTAATAATTAGAAAATTCTGGAGATGGACTATTCTACGAAAGGACGATAATTTCCTATAAATATCCTCATCTATATGTATGTATTATATATTTTATGACTGCATAACTTATATATACGTATCTTTTATTGTACTTGGTACCAACTTCTAAATTATAAAATAACTTTTAAATCATTTCTATATACCTACTAAATGAAAATGCGTATTACTTTGTGGGAAGCAAATTTATTTTTTGCTTTTTAGTTTGAAGTCGCTTTATTTTTTGTTAAAAATTATTTTATATAGGTAGATAGCTATCGTCAAATAAACTGTTAATTATAAAGTGCTGTCAGTGCGTCGCCCAGCCACCATCTTTTACAAAAACTATCATGTATCAGGAGCGTTTTGTTTTAAGCTTATAATAACGTTTCTTCTATAAAACAGTAATGTTTCAATCCTGCTAAGTAATGTAAAAGAACGAATGATTGTCTATTCCCTGCATTAGGAGAAAACGAGATAACCAATCCTTTCGCGCCTTCAGACGTCTTTTCGCTTCTCACTGATTTGCGTAACTTTGATTTCCTACAATTTTGTAAAAACAATTATTATATCGTTTCACACCATTCGTATTGTAAAAGATACTTGCGAAAAAAATTGTTAAGCGATCATCGCAATCGGAATTATTTCATTGCAAACAGGAAACAAACAAACTTTACTTCCTTTCGAGTGAACCCATTAATGGATCTAGATATATTTCCTTATATAAAAATAAGTATAACATACTGCCAGGAGAAATAAAAAAAATGGAATTTACAATTTTTTTTCTTATCCGGATATAAAAAGAGCATAATATTTTATGCCTTATCGGTTTCCGCTGTTTGTCCCTGTGTTCTCTCACATCTTTAAAACTACTCAACCAATGATTCTTGTCAACAAAGAGAGTAATACATACACACGTACACGTACATACAATACCCTAACATTATTTACATAATTTACATATCCTTTTGATCAAATAAAACCAGCAATTAAATCTTTCTATTTATTTCCTCCTAGAATCCACTCATGGCTTACTACTCATTTCTTACCAAACTTAATAAGGAAGCATTTACCATTAAGGACACAAAGCTTAACGAATTCGGTTATAGATACAACAAGATGCAATCAACTAGGTTAAGGCATTAAAACTTATCCTAAATTTTACATAAACCATTTAAAAATACAATAATAAGGCTAAATTTAGAAGGAACTCAAGACCATCAGGAAATTTAACATCAAACAAGTTATCTAATATTTAAACATTGAAGGTCGTTTTGACAATAACTTAAGTAAGCTACTATAGGATTATAAATGACCTCGAGAATTTTGTGTATTACCTATTATAAACAAAAGCATCAATTTTTTTGTGTACAAAATTCGGTTTCTGTGTTTAATTTTAATACATGAAAACACTTTAGTGCATTTAAAAGTATATAATAATTGCTGCTTATGTATGAACTTTAACTTCAATTATTTGTAATATAAATATTAAAAACAAAGTAACTTAAAAAATAATGTTGCGTAAGAAATATTTAAATGTTTTTTACATACATGTATGTAAAATATTGTTTATAGAACTAATTTTTCTACATTTAGTTATGGAGAATATTTTTTACTAAAATTTCTTCCTCTCAACAACAAAATTCAATGTGTAATTAAAATATTTTACATGAATTCTATAAAATTTATCTACTTTAACTAATAAATAAACATATAATGTACAGACCTGCTTTAAAAACGCCGGCGAAATTTTCGTCATATCGTGCGGTATGTTATGTTTTGATGGAGAACAATAATACACGAACGCAGAACAATCGCTATTGAATATTGAGCGTTAGATGACGGTTCGTGAACGAGTCACTCTCAAGACAAGACCGCTGCGGCTAGGTCCTGGAGTTCGACTGCACCCACCGCGGTCACCACCAAACACTTTTGTGATTAGTGATTACAAACGACCTGCACAGCCGTCATGTGAGACGCTACGCGCTTCGTAGGTACGCAATCAGTGTGGCACAATTCGTCAAGCGGTCAAACAAATATAATAGACAATTAATCTCTTCCTTTCTATTTCCGATTTCATGTGGAGACATGTATTAAATTGATCGGTTTCCATAATTTATTACTGAACATTAAACTATATTTCTATAAACCGGTATAAAGAATTAATAAACTCTTGGGAGATTATTCGAAATATACGTTTATTCCAACATAAACAAGCGTATATTCTTACGCATATTAAAGGGTTTGCATGCTTATAATTATTACAGAAGACAATAATCCTCATATACGTGTATACATTTTAACCCGAAATTTTTACACGTTCTCAAAATATAACGTATCGGACATGATGACAGATAGACAACAAAGGAATATTTTGGGGGTTCCAATTTTTCCTTTTAGGTACGGATCCCCACAAATATCAATACAGTTATATTTGTCGATAGTTCATAATAAATGAAAAGCCGCTCACATATTATGCGATACAATTATACATTTTTTTGTAGCAACAAATTGAAAGGAAGTGTAACGTCATTGTTTTTAATTGTCTTTTCGTGGCAGGAAATTAAAATGTATACACTCTTAATAAGAAAAACAAGTCTTATAAAAATAGTCAAACAATATAATGTAACTTCTATACTGATACTAAGTAGCCGCGCTTCGCTAATTTTTCTGTGGAGAAAATATTATTTATTAAAAAGATTATATTCGACATGGAGATAAACCTTAGAAAGGAAAAATGATTAAACTTGTTTCGGCTTTTATAATCGGCAGGAAAAGTAAGTAGCTGACTTTCTATTATATATATGAAGAATTTTATTTTAAAGTACAGCAATAGATAATAATAAAATCTTAAAGAAAAAGATTTATTCGTATTTGATATATAATAAAATCAGAAATAAATAGAACATCTCGATAAAATTTATCTCAACAATCACGGACTTCTTGAAAAAAGATAGTTCTAAATTAATATAAAAATATATTGGTACACAATTGTTGCCGGCTTATCACTCGAGTGTTTTGTATGTTCTCATGTATAAACTATATTTGTATAATAAAGTATTTATTATTAATATTAATCTTACTTTGACATACATTGTTTATCCCATACATTGATTTCCTTATTTAATTAAGTAAGCCTCATTTAATACACTAATCGTTACTAGAAAACATTTTTTTTTATTTCATTAAATGTCGTATAAGTAGGTAGTGAAACTCACCTTTTTTGTATTATTCTAGATGTGCCCCACGTTGTTAAATGGTGAAAATAAAATGTGTATTTTCCCACAGTAAACCATGTATGTATGTGTTAAATTAATACATAATTTCTCGTGGAGTTGCGGATATCAGCCCGTGCTACCATACCATACCATGTATGTTTTAATCCAGGATGTCATAGAACACCATAACAAATTTTATTAAAATCGCTCTCAAGTCGTTTAGACGTGAAGAAGTAACAAACATAAACACTCACAAACTTTCGCATTTATAATATAAGTGTAGTAATAACTACAAATGCAAAATAGATTAAATACAAAGTTTTGTGGTATTATCTTCCACGGTTTTCACCATAACAATTATGTCCTATGCATACCAAAAATCTGATCTATATCTATACCTAGATACCAATTCATCAAAATCCGTCCAGTGAAAACGTGAAACCGTAACAGAATATAATTTCGTGTTACTTCACGGGGATGAAGTAACAGGAAATTATGGTACGTGGTATTTGGTAGCATCAGATCTAAATATCAGAGAAACACCAAATTTGCTTAACAAGATGGGAAGGTAATCGACGTCGGCTTAGTCGTAAGGAACAATCGTCACCTACTCCATTAAATATTTTCATTGCGTGCCCACGCCAATTCTGTTCTAAAAATATCCTAAATTTGCTTAAATAAGAACAAGATCCTCTTTCTCGAGAACGAGTAACAGGTTCAGATTTATATATGATATATTGCTGTTAGGACAGTTTCTTTTTCTTAGATATTCGGTCTCTATTTATATGATGTCGGACAATAAACTGGTCGCTTAGCATCAGATATAAAAATGTTCACCTTTTACTAATCGACCAGTTGGGAGGACAGACTGGCGAAATATATCATTGATATATTCTACACTCCGTTTTTATTTCGAACAATGTTTTTTTCTCTGTTTATTTAAATATATTTTTTTTTTAGTTTTTCAATTATTTTTTTTTATGAACAACAATGTTTCAGGTATAATTTTTCACTTTGGTCTATTCATATATCGTGACGAGATTAGTGAAATAGTTTTTAACGTAACAACAGACAATAATATTGAACAATGAAAAAAGTGTCGATCTTCGTCTTTAGATAGCTTGTAGGTACTAATGACTGATATTATTAAATAAAAGAGACGAATGGTATGTTGTTTTTGTTACATAAAATATACGTATGAATTGTCTAGTCACCTGATGTCACTTATATCACAAGACCAATTGCTAACACTGGTGAGGTTAAGTACCTTGCAATTAGGAGCTTATTTTTTCACGACGGTAGATCTAAAAAAATTCTTGTACTTATTGTAATTTATCGAAACATTAAATATGTAATAGTTATGTATATAGATATCTGTGAATGTTACATGTGTTTATATTATAGGTATTAAAATTAATTTATGCATATTTATATATTTGTGTATGTACTGGATTTATATATGTATATAATATCTTTGTTTCTGCACCTGTATACCTACCCGTTCTTTCTTTCTTTACTTATTTACTAGGTTACCTGGTAGAAATCACTTTTAAGTGATAAGGCCGCCTTTTACGCCTAATTTTGTACTTTGTATTAGTTTGTACTGTGTTTTTTTCTTATTATGGTGTAATAAAGTGTAAAAAAAAAAAATTGATAAGAGTACGCTCCGCATATCATTTCTCGTTTCATTTCGATTCCTGTTTTAATTAAACATGCCTTTGTCGTGAATCGCTGCAAAATAATAACAGAGATGTTACAATTGTAACGAGCCAATTTATTTTGAACTAGTTTTGACCTACGGTTTGGTCTACGTGATAATAAATTCCGGTATATTTCGGATTATTATAGACATCTAAAAACGTTCTCAAGTAATATATCTTTCTGTTGGTGACTTTTAAGTACATATCGTGTATTTTTTAGAAAGGTAATGTTTATCGTTTGTCACGTCGTAGGTAAAAGTTTATGTCCAAAAAATATGACAAGAAAATAAATAATTCGTTTAAATTTAAAGAAAGAGTTTATCTATTGTTAAATCCTATGTTTATACTTAAGCAATATTTGAGATTGAAATTTCGTTAATACGTTACAATTCCAGTTGTTTTCAAAAAATTTTTTTCAAGTCTAAGGCAGTTTTTGGCTTGCGCTGTATGCCTTAAATCTTAGGAATATGTTGCCGGTGTTTCGGAACCGATCTTAATAATTCGGTTAGTATTCATAGTGTTCACAGAATGTTGATGAAGGCTAATCGGAGCGTGCGCACTTCATATTTGTAGTGTTATACAATCCGTAATAGTATTTCCAATTAAAATTGTGCGTATGTAGATCTAGTACAGGTTAAATTAGTTGTATATTTGTACTAGCCGCTCCTTGTAGTTTTAGCCGCGTAGTTCCCGTTCCCGGGGCAATACCGGGATAGAACTACCCTATGTTTTAATCCAGGGTATCATCTATCTACGTACCAAATTTCAACTAAATCGGTCCGGCCGTCTTGCCGTGAAAGAAAGCCAAACGTAAAGACGTATTAGTAGGGATGATTTTCTATATATAATAAGGTATACATTTCACTAACGGCGGCAAACTTCGTTCTTAAATATGCTTTTGAAAATAAATTAATACAAATAAATAAATATTGTGAATGTAAATGTTTTGATATTGTACATATGAATGTTTATTACTTTATTACGACGAAACTATTGAATGCATTAGGCTGAAATTTAACATGGTATAAAATATACCCTGGATTAAAACATTGGATATTTTTATCCCGGTATTGCCGCGTAAAAGGAAACTGCAGGTAAAACCTCAGGGCGCGTCTATAGTTAGAAAAAATTTGTATAACCCTAGAAATTAAGTCGATAACACACTCGCGACAGCGCGATCACGAACGGCGCTGATCACTTAACATCAGGTGACGCGCCTGCTCGTTTGCCCCACTGGGTTTTGTAATAAAAAAAATTGAACAGGAAACCAAGATAAAATCTGAAAGCATTCGACAATAGCAGCTATTAATATTGTATCGATTTGAAATCTGAACTTTAACATTCTATGTTGATATTTAACCTGAAAGGGCTATATTTAGTGAGCTCGTCCCACATATGAATATTACGTTATCTGTGGCAGAAATACTTAATGAATAATACTGAACCTGAATAGGTAAGATTTTAATCGTAAGACAGTTCATTAAAAATGTTTGTAATTGTATACTGATTAAAAATAAATTTTTATATTTTTACTAGTCGTTCCCCGCGTTTTACCCCCGTTCTCGGGGCAAACCCGGATATAAGCTATCCTATCCTTAAATTTGGATCAAACAGCACACGGTGTGCAAATTTAATTTAAAATCAGTTCAGTAGTTTAGGAGTCAATCGCGGACACACAACGTGACACGTAATTTTTATTATACATTGAGATAAACCTATTGTAAAATATCTGAACGAATTGTGTCGGTGCCGCATATGTGTCATGATTTGGATGAAACAGGCTCCTGAAAAACAGTTTTTACCATCTTGGGAGCCTAGGTAGAATATTTAGTAAATCACCTTAGTATGAAAATAAATTATTATTATTATACTCGTACGTGTGTTTGTTTAGTGTGTAATAAAACAAATTTCCGATCTAAAAACCTCTTACTATATACCGGTAGGAGGTCCTTTATCTTTCTATCGTTTTAAAAAAATAATTAATTATTGTTATTTTTAGATATAGATTTTTTATTTTATTTTATTCGAAAAGGTTTTTAGATAGAGAATTATTATCCTCTAGGATCGGACACATGTTTTGTAACACACTGTATAATATATGTATGCTTATTTGCAATTCTATTTTATTTACTGATTACTCTGTAAATTATAACATATAAATTAATAACAAGCAACACAAGAATTAAATTAAAATTATATTAAAGACTCAATTAAAGCATTTATTTTTCCAATGTAAATGAATCAAAGCAATCAGTGTCAAGTACGAATCGGTCTATCATCGACGCTTCATCAGGTCTATAATCATCCATCCGTTCACGGTAGGCCGGCCTCGATACACGAAGAGACGCGTCGCGAGTCGTGACGACTGATGCGTTTTTGCGATGACTTTTTGTGGGTTGTGTACTAGTTTATCTGGTAGTAGGAAGTTTTATTTAATAAATAGCTGTGCCAGCGACTTCGCCCGCGTAGAAAAGTGACTTTGGGCAGCATTTTTTAAAATGCCTAACCCGCGCCAACAAACGTTTAGCGAGTTCAACGTGATTCTTTAAATTGATATAACTTTTTTAATATTTATCAACCGATTGACATGAATTAAAGACTAAATGTTAAGTTAAGCTTGCCACAATATATAATTGAAAACCCCATCTAGATAGGATGAGCCGTTTCTGAGATTAGCGTGCACAAACAAACAGACAAAAATTCCAAAAATCATTGTTTTGGGTTCTATTGAGTTACTAAAGGTCTCCTATAATATTTTATCTCATATATCTTCCATGTACAGACAGCGACTCGTTACATTTTTATTATGTGTATAGATTGTTTTTGTGTAGAGAGACTTTGGTG
>DWAJ01000471.1:0-32579 GCA_018238005.1 Eurema mandarina
AGGAGTGTTGGTGTGACTACTGTATCCATTGCCACCTTCTTTAATCTATTATTTATTCCAGATTTAAATATGTGTTTCATAGACCAGTATGCACTCCAAGCTTTCTTAACTCTTCTCTCTACTTCTTCTATTGATGATGCTTTAAGTGTTATAATTTGACCTAAATAAATATACTCAACCACATATTCGATAAGACTATCTTGTATCTTAACAGGTGCTTGCTCACCGTTTGTCATAATGCAAGTTTTTTCTGGATTCATGTGTAAACCATATTTTCTACTTTCGTGATCTAGTGACTGGAGCATATACCTTAAGTTATCAGGATTTTCTGTTACTATAACAATATCATCTGCGAATCGTAGATGGTGTAGAGACTCTCCGTTAATGTTTATGCCTAGCTTTGACCAATCAAGCTTTCTGAATATATTTTCAAGGAGGGCGGTGAATAGATGTGGGGATATGGGGTCTCCCTGTCTTACTCCTCGTTTTATGTTAAAGACTTTGCCTTTACGTTCGAGTTTTACATAAGCTTTACTTTTGCTATAGATCTCTTTAAGTATTTTTACATATGTGTCATGGATTCCCTGTTCTTTTAAAGAGTTCCAGAGACCGTCGTGTTGTATGGAATCGAAAGCCTTTGTATAATCGACAAATGCAATGTAGAGTACTCCACCATATTCTTTGTATTTCTCAATAATCTGAGTTAAGGTAAATATGTGATCTAGGGTTGAATACCCTTGTCGGAATCCGGCTTGCTCCCTCGGCTGCTCGAATTCGAGTGTTTTTTTAATTCTTGTTAATATTATGCTGGTAAATAACTTATATATTGTTAATGATGAATGTGTCAGCTAAATATTTCTTTATCCATATTCTTATCTATATCGAGCACTTTCCAAAGCTCTAAACAGTGTTTTCATTACATGTGTTAACAATTTTTACTTTAAGTTGACATTGATTGAAATGTCGCACTATGCTCTGTAATTGGAAAACACTGACGAACATGGGTTACACTTGCAAGAGTTAACTTGCACTGAAGTCTGCTACCCTGGTCGTTTGAATCACGCGATAGCGTGTCCGTGTCAGGGTCGAAGAGCTTTGGTAGGTTACATTAATTGTTTAGTGGTCGAAAATAGGCATTATTTTGTCAGTAAATACAGCGAACAATGACCGAACATGAACATTTTGTTGTTCTTCTTCTTCTTCTTGGTTAAATAGTGCTGCGTTACCACAATTTCGCTCATGTCTAGTTGAGTATAGATAAAACAGGTTTGTGGGTCGATAATTGGTTGTGGCAATCAGCAACACGTGCTTTCAATACCACAGCCAAACATCGACCTCTCGAAAATTTTGTTATTTTAACTAGTAACCCGTGTCAAATTGTCATTCGTGAACAGATAAAGCAAAAATTTACTTTACTAAATTTACAGTACTAAAATTATTAAAATATTTATGCTTTGAGTCAAGACGGCTTCTTAATTACAAATTGTATTTTATATCTAACTGTAACATGGTTTTAATTATTAAATTATTGCTTAACATTTATTGAATAAGATTTACTGAATATAATGTAATTTTATGTTGTAAAAAGCCTTACCGAATACAAAAGTATATTAGACACCAGTAGCGCCATCTAGTATCTAATAGCAGAACACGTTGTACACACGTGTTTTGTATATGCGCCATCTACACACAACGTCCGAACAACAAAGTTACAAATTTTTGCCGCACCGAAAGCCATTTCATATAGAAAAATTTTGCCCGATGTTTTAGTAAAATTTATGATTAAAATAAAAGTGAAATTTATTTAAATAAAAGTCTATCATAATAAAATTATTACTTAAACTATGTCGATACAGAGTCAATGATTATGGTGCTTTGTTTAGTTTATTGGAACTTCAAAAATTATTTTAATTAAAAAAATCCAATTCCAGTGCTCCGAAAATTCATTAACAGAAAATATTTACCTCAATAACTCGACTACCAATTAACAACATAAACCCTTTCACGCAATCACAATTTCGATATTCATGTCCCATCAACTTGCAAATGTATGCAAAAAAAATCGCATATAAAATTGTCAATATCGATTCATAGCTGTGTTGAAAGTGTAAACGGAATTAGAGCTAAATATAGACGGGTCAATATAAGCGTCGGTGGCGACGCCGTGTCTGCCGAGTCGCTGAGCTAACGACGGTTATGAAAGAGCGTTCAAAACGCCGCGTTTTTGTGAAAAATATCTTTTAGCCATGTAAGAAAATAAAATACTTGGTGAAATTACCCATTTGAAATGTGAGACTACCAAGTGCTTGATGGAATTAATGTCAAGAAACATAATATAATATACTAGACGCTACTCGCGGTTTTACCCGCATTTATGCATATTTTAAACACATAAACCTTCCTCTTGAATCATTCAATCTGATAAAAAAAACGCATGAAAATCGGTTTGATAGTACTAAAGATTTAAGCATACATAGGGACAGGCAGAAGAAAGCAACTTTATTTTGTAATTATGGAAAGAACAAAATTTTCTTGTACAAGGTCAATCGAGAATAAACTCATTGGCCTCTTAGCTAGCCTTAAATTTTCTAACGTGTATGTGTGTATGTTAAAAGACACCACATGAAGGGTAGACAACAATTGCGGTTATGTAAGATAGGTCAGGCACACATTATTGAGTTTGCGGTTCCCTGTCGTGACGTAATATAGCAAATCGTTAATTGTAATTGGATTCGGAATAGGTGTGTATAAAGGTTTATACTGTTATCGAAGTTGAACCTACTATTTAATTACTATTTGTTTAGGTCTTTTTTTTTTTGATACTGCATTACATACATACTTCTTTGAATTGACGAAATTTTAATGATGAAGACAATATTTCAACGTTTTACTTGCCCTAATAAATGAACAGCCAACACATTTATATTAATATTATAAGATTATATAAATTAGTGTTGTGACACAAGGATAAATTAATACTCATACTAAGGATGTGCCTTAGTCATATTAAAAATACAGAGAACACGGAATGAATGAACTGTTCTGTAACGTTCAATGTATTTGAGCAGTCGACTGAATGATTCTTATACAAACATAATGTCACATTTGGCTCAGTTATCAATTAAACCACCATTTAAAGACTTCCTATTAACTAAAAGTTAGTATATTTATTATTAGTGCTGGTGTATTTAATAACAATATATTATTTAGATGTCTTTAAAATTTCATATCTTATTTAAATCAATGTATAGTCGGTGTGTTTCCTAAAGACTTGTAATAAATCGAATATCAGTAACCTTGATATCACGACACTGCAAACTTGTCGCAATACACGTATACATACTTAGAAAACTCACTATTTCATATAATTTTTATAAGCAATTTCAACGATATGTTAGTTGTGATAATGGTTATGTTTTAAAATTTTATAAACAACATCTCGACACATATATCTATCAAAAAACTAGAATTTGATAGATGTAAAACTAGGGTATAAATATAGAACACATACAAAAGTAATAAAATAACAAGGTTATTACCTAATTACAATCTCAATGGTCTCAGATTGTTTGAAAGAGATCACTGTAGCTTTTTTCTTTTGCTATTTGTAATGTTAATTCTTTTATACCAAAAGTACACCAAAAATGTAGAATTAAGAGTTTTTATTTGTATCATTATAAAATTAGGTATTATATTTACTTTATCTGGCTAGCCATTAGCCACCCACGCTGTAACAGACGTTTAAAAAAATATATACTTCACGATCTTTATGTATATATTATTAAATCCTACTTCTTCGGACTGTCACGCAGGGTACAGTATACGTGTTTCGTAGCTGGCTATCTAACGTGACATGCAATAAACTGCTGGAGTAAAAATCAAAAATGCAAGTCACCTTATATCTATAAGTCACGTAAATGGGGATTTACACGCTCAGTGGATAAGATGCCTTTAGATATTACGAGAAATAATAAACATATATTTTAATAAAAGCAAAACTAAATACTTATATTATAGTGATATTTACAACGTTCTCTTCATTCTTAGGTTAATATTTTAAGTAGTAGGCTATTAAGTAGTAACCCTTAAATAATATGACGGATGACATTGTAATCCTTGTTGATCAAAAACCACTTTTTGATATAATGATCAACAAACTTCGTTGTGAATTCCACGGCCCTACAGCTGTCCAAAAACCAGGGCCATATTGTCGGTCTAGAATCTAGATCGATCGTGAAATTATTTGACATTTTACGTAAGGCTAAAATAGCTCTGTAATATGTTTTCATCATGAGCGAAGTCTCGACGTGATCGAGGTGTAGACGTGCTTGAAATAATGTTCAGAGCCCCCGGGAGCAACCTATATGTTTGGCTTCGTTATAAAAAATAACCTCGTACACAGGCATTGTAATAAATTCGTAGGAGGCGATGGAAATATTTTATTCTCAGTCTAGAACTTTACATTTTTTACGGCTGCGTGGGAATAAAAATTATGTCAGTTGTTTTAACAGAGGCGATTTGTTGTTGACAAAAAATTAACAATATCAACGATGCTACTTATAGAAAAAGAAGATAGTATGTCTGCTTTTTGCTTAGGAGTTTAATGGGTTTAATTTTTTCACACAAGCGAGTAAATAATTTAAAATTGTATCAACGTCGCGTACAGCTCCTTACATTAGTCAAACGGTTATCATTAAGTATTATAAAATAAAATCACCCAAATAAAGATATGATATCTGTTTCATCGTCATCACTTTTATGGACCCTTTTATTCTTACACAGTGCAGCCATTTTTATGAATATAAATCTTATAAAAGCTTATATATATATTTATATATATTTATCATCAAGGGTAGATAAGGGAGTTCTTATTGTAGGTTTCTATGACCTCATGAAGCATTTTCTCGCCTTTACGTCAGCCTTCACTCAAGCAAGGTTGTTCTAGGAAATCAGGCTGAAATTTCGTTGAACATTATTTTATAAAGGTCGTTAATTACGAAGCCTAGCTCTTTGTTTAATAGTCATATTTATTTTAATGTTGTTTTGTACATATTATTTACGCTGTATATAACTTTTATATTTTTTTCTTAAATATTTACGTAAGAAAATAGAATTTGATGTATTTGAGATAAATTTTGAAACGTTTGTATGGGATTATGTAACGCTATAACTTAAAAATCAAACAATAAACATATATTGTATAGCTCTTCGTTCCAACATAAAGTTTCGCATACTTAAAGCTCACACATGTATGGTAGTACCTATGTAGTTCAAATTATACTTCAACATCAATGCTGGGTATTACAGTTTACGACATGCATGTGGCGTCCATCTTTATTTCTATGTAACTTCTCATGAATGTAGCTGTCACATATAAGGATATTATTTAAAATTCTTTGCAGTTCAAGGGATTAGTACGACCGAACAAAGTCAATATCCAGCTTTAAATATAAGGATAGATAAACGCTTCGTTACTATATAATAATATTTTAGATACCGTTCTTTAAACTATGTCATTACTGCAAATAAATATAGAAATGGGTAAAAAGAAAAACCTGTTTCTAACAACTTGTATATACGAATGCCATTATGAACTGTTTTCATATTACGTATCAAACAATTCCCATACGATAATCCTTATACATTTCAAATACATACATTTCTCTTATTCATACAACCTAAAACACGATATAACGTAATACACTATCATAAATATGAAAATCGCGTCTCATTCAGCTATAAACTCGTTCTAGTGTAATAATGAATTGGGAAACCGAAATATTCATTACGTCCCATATTCGGGAACATTTCAATACGGAAGCAGTTTGAGTACTTTGGCCTAGAAACTTGAATTGCCGTGTGCTTTTGTCATTTATTAGTACTAAGAAGCTTCGAGGCTCTTGATTTTTTCCTATACTTAAGAATCGATTGAATTTTTCACGAAAAACTTATCATATAACACGATAAATCATGGAAATAAACATAAGCGAAAAAATTATTGTCAAAAGATAAAGATTGAGGTTATTGAATATTAGTTAAATAAAGTATTCATATCGACGTCTCATGAATGAACAGCCTGTTTATTTTAAACATTCATAATATATGTATTACTAATTGTATCTACTATTTGATAATTGCATGAATGACCTGTGTGTGTAGGTATGAGTGTCCATGAACTTTTATAACCACATACAAAGCATTTCGTGTACATTAAATAACAACTAACATTGATCAACTTAAATATTAACAGTAAAATGGCCGAATATTGGGTGATTGACATCGAAGCGCAAAATAAAACACATTTTAAGAACAACATTTATTAATGATTTTTATCTAACAATGCAACATCTGCGGTTAGGAAATAGGACACAGAATGAGGTTATAGCGGGTTTTATTTGCCAGGCGGCACGCAGAGAGAAACTTAATGAGAATCTTATAAAACACTGGACTTTAAAGGCTAAGCCTTTTAGTATTCCATTCGCAACTTTAATTTGACCTTTTTGACATTTAACCGTACTCTTGCGAAAAATGTGCGAATGTTTTTTGAAAGCGGTAAAAATATCCAGTGAGCGTACATCAATGAAGTGAGAAATGAGGACAAAAGCAGAGAAGAGAAGAAGAGACATACAGATGGTTGCTTTGTTCGTGGTCATTGCTCTGGTTGGGTTGGGAGCCCGATCGTCGCAGCCGCCAGATGGCGTGGCGCGCGGCCACCAGTCGCGCGAAGCCGTGACGAGCCACGCTCAACAGCGCTCCACGCGCATACCAGCCGCGATCAACAAGTCCCAACTTGCGCCCGACCGACACCGACCCACCAGGACACACGGATCAACAAGTAACAGGACTCCCCACGGGCTATCACCTAAGCTAAAGCCTGCCTAATATCACAACCTAATATCACAAAAGCGGTGGCAAGCGAAGCTACGTGGACGGCGGCTTACGTAACGCTAACTTAACTACTTTGTAAAACGTGCAAAAATGTATCGATCACAGAAATAAGCCTTAACACTATGATTTGATGCCCGTGGGGATTGTTATGTAACGGATCGGTGTGGGACTTGAAGGGCGCAAAGGACATGCGCGTAAGTTAGGAGCCGGGCGAGCACTGCTCTAGTGACGAGTGTGCGACTCGCGCTTGGCTGTGCTTGCCTGCCGCCCCGCTCCTCCCCCCCCCGCCTCGCTGCTGACACCCCACCCCCCCGACACCGCGCTACCTCGTTCTAGGTAATGCGTGCGTTTCAGCCCACGTAATTCACTTTAATTTCTGTGAAAAATCTGCCTTCTGTATTGTAGGCGTCATCTTAAATATTCTTTTATACCTTAAATATTAATTACAATGAATTGCTGAAGTTCTTAAGATGTGTCTTATATTAATTTTGCTTTTAATAATATCTAAGTCATGCAGCAATTCTGAAATTATATATTTTTTGTCTAGATTATTTGTTGTATCACTATAACTGTTATGGATAAGATTGTACTTTAATTCCAATAAAAATTTAAAAATTTACAGAAACAGAATACATGTAGTACTCTTACAATAAAACCGAAATTGTGTTCCCACACGGCATATAATCCTCTAATAATAAAAAAAATCAAATTAAAAGACGCATACTTTCAGATTCACCGCCATCTAGCGTCAAGTGGAAAAACTATGAAAGCTCCGTCAAGCTTTCAGTATTGTCATGTTTACGGACTATGATTATATTGTAGAGGGCTAATTTATTTTTCAAAACCTATGTTTTTATTCTATTTATACATACATTCGCTGCTAGTACCATGGTGTTATAACCACTTTATTAGACAAAAACATATTTTACTTTTACTAAAATTATTTTTTAAGTATGTATAAATTGAATCCTAAAATGTACATTTAATACTTATTTATACTTAAAAAAAACCCCTTGAAAAAATGTCACATGCCAGTATAGTCATTGGGTTTTGACCCAATGCGCTAGTTAACTAGTTTTGGGAATAACATTAATCGCGACCCATAAAGTATACCTCCATATATATAAGGGGCTAAGAATAGATTTCCACCTGCGCCTACGTAATTTCCTCCGAATTCGGTTTCGTAAACAACGGTGCACCGTGGAATCTGATTGAAAGTAGCCTGACCCATTTCTGGGGCATAATATGTTGACATTGTTACCGTTTACATCTGTAGGGCAAACATATTTGGCTTAGTTCAGTAACTTCTGCAGTTGCGGAGAAATGCTTAAAATCCTTGCGACCAATCTTCGAAGTTGAATTGCCTCAATCAATTATAAAAATCAATAAAAATTTAAACTTTTTACGTATAGGATGTAGCTTTAGTTTACTATGAGGCTTCATTTATACTAAAAGTATTTATGTAGCACAAAAGCAAGCTCAAATTAAATGCAAGTGTCAAAACAAAAATGTCAAAGTTTTTAAATATACATTCTTTGACATGGGCTCGAAAAAAATGGACTTGCACCAAAAGTTCGCTTGAAAGGCAATCCGCTTTGTACCTCTATATGTCCATATTATGTTAACAAATCCCACTGCATAGAGATTTGCTCGTTTGATAAAAGAAAGTACAGTTTGTATTAAGTTATGAAAGAACCATTGAATTAACAAAGAGGTAAGATATACTTTTATTTGACATTTTCTTTAAGTTCCAAAACACGCATTGCCAACATGATCATTAACAGATATAAATTCCAAATACATTCACGTTTCATTCATACAGATGGCATTAAAAAACGAGAACATACAATCCGATGAAAGCCCGGCCTACTTTTCACAAGTTTATGATCGATTGAAAATAAATCCCACTACACTAACATTTCTGAATAATCTCTTCAAATGCTTTGTCATGGGATATAAAAGGAAACATGAAAAAATCGGGAATAAATTCGAACGTTTGTTTTGTATAAATCATCTTGATTTCGAGGAGATAATACGCCTATTGTTTAAAGGGTTAGCCTTAGAGGAAGCCAAAATGTCTATAGCTCCCACATTATACCCACGCTAAGCTGAAATTTATATATTTAAAAGGAAACTTTCACGCCTTTGCAACTATTTGCATATTTAAAGAAAACAGGGATGTCGGATACGATTTAAAAATAAATAATACTTTAGTCGTCTTATTTTGTTCAAACATAGTTATCTATGTAATTATTATGACTATATTATTTACCTAATAATTATAAAAACAATACGAACGTAAGTTTTACTATTAGCATTTTCGGAGAATAACATTTAGGAAGATTGTTCTTCTTTTGTTTTATTAGTAAAAAAAAGTGTAAACATTCTAACATAGTATATACTCCTTCACACGTAAACATATATGGAAGAAAACAATATAATTTTGGGAGCAGCCCTTGAGAGCTGAACTAATTGAGTTAGGCACAAAGTTCTTGCCCAAATAAAAGTTATTAAACTCTCTGAGCCAACATCGAATCCCCTGCTAGTGTTTTCAGTTGAAATGAAGCCGGTTTTTTGGTTCAAATGACATTTTCTGACTTTTAACTCAAGAAAAAATATTGTATCATTTAATAAATGAACGTTCACGATAATTCAAAGATTCAAATATATTTCAATCGTAGTACTTTGAATAACACTCGTTTAATAAAATAAGTGTTTTATATTGAATGTTGTTTGCACCATACGTTTCTTAGTTTATATGTACAAAACTGTAAGAAAGAAATTAAAAAAAAATGTCTATTTCCTTCTTCTCAATGACAATTACCAAATTGTCAAACTCGGTCTGGTTATTTTGATGATTCAGTCAATTTAAGAAGTAATATAACTGCTTTATAGCATACAAACATATATTTTCCTATATTTTTCATACGATTAAATGTCGAATATTATAGCAATAAAATAAATTCTTAAGCTGTTATTATATAATATGCGTTGTTTTGAAACCCGATCGCCATCACCGGTTCATCAATCATTTACCCTTCTTCGACTTTTGCTATTGTCTTACCTCACAAATTGATGATGTTTACCGGGAACTATGAGTTGCTTTTTTATCTCTAATGAACAATGCAATTTTTGTAGTAGCTATGCTATAGGTAAAATGAAACATTCTTTCTCCAGAAATCGATTCGCAATATTCAAAAGATTAAATTAATGTACTTGTTTTGCAAACCAATTTATTTTAGCTTAAGTTATAACTTAAGCTAAAATTATGTGTTTAATAATGGTGGCTAGTCTAATATATATATTAGACTAGCCACGCCTCGCGGCTTCATCCAGGTAGTTTCACATGAAATAAACCGGTGAAAAGTATCTTATGATTTAATTTAGGGTTAATTCTGCCTGCATGAAAAAATTCAGCCAAAACCATCCTATAGATTTCTTTGAAAAAGAGAGTAACAAACTCATCCATATATGCGTTAATCATTCGCATTTATAAAATAATTAAAGGTAGCTAAACCATTTTAATCAAGTTTAACCTAAACAATGTTAATGTTTAGTTACAAACGATTACGAACGAACCCTTTAACCCCCAAAACCCTGAAACAGGTTAAAATTATTTCAACAAACGCTACAGCTTAACTCGCATCTTTGTTTTAAATTTTAAAAAATATTTCAAAGCTAAAAGTTTCGGCTCAAATACGAAGAGTGTAAAGTTATGTATGCTCGGGAGATTTCTATTTTCGCTTTGTCCATTTGACTGCACACTGAGTGATAAATACGAGAAGTTTTAACATTTTCATTTCGCGTGTAAACCGGATTATGTGGGTGTAAACGTTTAGTAAGTTTAGACAATGAGATTTTAAATGGGTTACATATCATACTACTTTATACTATGAAGATATGGTTGTGTCAGAAATGGGTTGCATCTAATAAAAGAGTTATTTATACGGCTTCGTGCAGTAGTAATAAATGTTTGCTGTGCTAATGGTTGTTGGTTTTTAATTTATTGTATGTGTATATACAAAAAATAACCTAATGTAGCCTGGGTCTAGGTAGCGTTGCAATATGTAAAATTAGAATAAAGTTAAAATTAAAATTAGATATTTGTTAAATAAAAAAGAAAATTTATTTTTATTACCTATACTAATATTTATATATTCAGCTGTATAGCTGAAGAGTTTGTTTGTTTGAACGCGCTAATCTCAGGAACTACTGGTTCGAATTGAAATATTCTTTTTTTTTATTGAATAGACAATTTATCGAGGAAGGCTTTAGGCTACATGACATCACGCTGCGACTAATAGGAGCGAAGAAATAATGGAAAAACAAATCAACGGGGACGAAGTCGCGAGCAACAGCTGGTTAATATAAAAAGCTAAAAATTGTATTTATTTGAACGCGCAAAGCCCTTGAACTGCGGGGCGGAATTTCATTACTATTTTTGCATGTGTCGGTTCCATTCATTAGATGTGCCATAGACTATACAATAATATGTTTAAATACCTTTAAAAGGATATAGTATGAATTAGTAATAAAACAAAAAAAAAACTTTTTGAAAAAAAAAAAAAATTAAAAGCTCTATGCACCCCATCTCAAATATTAAGTTCCTCACCATCTCAATTTTGAGTTGACATTTCGAGACATCGTGAATAAGCAATGAATAAATAAGCTTGACTTTAACTTGGGAGCAATATATTGAGCCAATCAACCCTTCTGGGAATATATAGCAAATTTGTACTCAGATCGCTCGATTTGTTACCCAAATATTGATATGAAACCTTCTTAAATACGACGTGAAAGATTATATGCCATACTATAATATAAATACATAGATATTTAATTATCTATTGCATATAATCTTATAAATACAACTTGTAACATACATACAATAATTACTTTTATCAAGTGCCAATAAATATTTTAAGTGGACTCCAAACACCATTTCAAGTGTATCATTATTAAAATCAAAAATAAAAAAGAATTATTAGTTACACAAAAATATAGATTAACAGATAATAAATAAACATCGGACTCCCATTAGGCACAGCCTGTCACTTGGGGCCTAAACCTACCTACCTATTAAACTAGTCATATAGTAACACTTTTGAATCATGATACATTATAGAACAATCATTTACCACCGGTTCGGAAGGCAGTTTCTACAGAGAAGAACCGGCAAGCTCTGATAATCCTCCCTCAACTCAATACAAATTACTCACCACTAAAGATACTTCTATCGAGGGCGAGAGTAATGAGTACATTTTAGAATTTCCAACGTTCGAAACCGCAGAGAGTCTCGCCTATATTTTCTGTAGAGTGACAAATGTATTAGCGCCCAATTGTATCGTGACGACCGAAATTTTACCGACAGATACAAAACTTTTCTTCAATATTTTCTATTTTCTTTATTAGTATATCTATAGAAAATAGAATTGCAATAGCTTAAATATCATTTATATCTATAGGTATGCTTTATAAAATGCATTTATAAGTCACAGTGAGAGTCAAGAGTAAGGCAAGGAATAACAAACTTTTATATAAAACATTTATAAAGAGACCATCTTCTAATTCTGGCTTGATAGAACGTTATCTCTTTCGCACACTGACTTTGAGACATGTGTTAACATGTCATGCAGGGTTATAAAACTGGAATTTGCGTATACATTTCTATATACATTAAATTATTGTCACGTTTAATATACAGTACTATTACATAGTATAAAACAAAGTCGTTATCTTCTGTCTGTCTCTATGTATGTTTAAATAAAACCACGCAACTGATTTTAATAATTATCTTATTAATAATATCATAATTATCTCCCACAATACTGTGTTACTAAAACTATGAATATTATATTTTCCTTCCATTGTTATGCATATTGTGGTAGAAAATAAATGTTTTTATTGTTATTATTATTATCAGATAGAGTGTTTCAATAGGAAGGTTTACTAAATAGGTATATAATATATACTACATACATAATATATTGGTGCGAAGCCAGGGCTGTCGCTTGTAGAATATAAACGGGTTATAAATCCAATAGCCAATACGTTGCAGCAACCCTCAGTGTGACCCAACTGAATAAGTAATGACATGCCGCCTTGAGCGATGATTAGCATTTTATCAAATGGGTACTCAGCTGAAATATCATATGCATTTGTACGTGGTTAATGAATAAACATAGGGATGTAGGAAGCTGGGTATAGAAGCCTTTACAGATAAAGTTGCTTGTATTGTGGACGGCCTATATTAATTGTTTCTTAGTAAAAAAATGTGTATGTGGATCATTTGTCAAAACGAAATATAGACTGGTATAAGTAACATGCAACATCATGCTACCTATGTATATAATTCCACTAGCTTTATGTTATATTGAGTTTTAAGAAGCCTAATATAAGTTTTCAAGGTATTCTACGATATAAAACGCTTATTTTTTACTAGTAATAGCAACCCGTTCGACATATATTGTACATACTTATAAAAAACTAACTTATGTCTTGTTCACTCTATTTACAAAATCCGTTTCGTAGGTTTAACACATACGTACTCATAGACTGCGGAAAGATATTATTGATACCAAGTAATTAGTAATGCATTTTTTTAATATGATATCGTTTTAAACGAATAGCCTTGTTCTCCATACGATATAAAAATCAGTCTTCTTATACCACGTCGTTGTATCGATTGCATATCGCTAAGCTAAGAAGAAAAATAGCCTTCAAGAGCCATAGCCTAAATTATGTTAACGACATGTCAAGGGCGTTCCGTTGCACCCTAAAATAGCACAATGTGCAGCGATTTATAACATTTTATTATTTATTTTGGCAGCAAACCTGCTACGGACCCGACATCGATATTTTTCTACCACTTAAACTTGTTATTCGAGACTGAAACTTGGCACGACTGCTGAATCCCCAAATTTCAATATGACCTTGACTATTAAAATGAAATGAATTAGAATTAATAAAAAAGCTTTCAAAGCGAGATTCAGATTTCGGGAGGCGATTATTTCATTTGAGACGTTACTTAGCTAAGTAGTTCTCGAGCAGCGTTCGAATTGCTAAATAAAATAAGAAATTCGTTTATATGACATCAAGGTTTTGCCTTTTCTTATTGAATATATGGATCTAACTTAGTTTTGTTATTCTTAAAGAAACATATTAGTATATTCCTACACGGAGCTTTTCATTTCCCAATTTTACTTAAAATCCTAACCGTAGTTTTTCCAAAAAAATTGAGAACAGAGATGGCAGATGGCAGAGATTGCTAGTTAGCAATAAGGCCGCCTTTTGTACGTTATTTTTTGTGTCTTTTTATATATGTGCTCATTTTGTATTATTTTTAATGTACAATAAAGTGTATAAATAAAAAAAATAAAATAAAATATATACTATTTATAGTAGCAATTTGATAAAAAACCAATTAGACTGTTCTGAAACCATTTGAGTTTGGTATCATTCAACATCGACCCATAGACATAGGAGTCTTTTTATTATATTATATTATATCTTTTTATCTATTATATAAAATATTATAGTATAACGCGCTAATATAACTCGTTACATACACATATAAAGGAACAGCAAACAAGTGGCATATCGAAGCAAAGTTCGTGCGATGCCTGCGAATAATTCAACATTAGCCGGGAGTTACTATTATTGTTCCTGTTTAGCGGATGACAGATGCCTAGTTCTGGCCCACTTTCCAACTCAAACTGAACGCTGCAATTAATCTGAGAGGTTCATTGAGCATCGGTCTTTGAGACAAGGCTTAATAATTGGCGGATTATTTGGTTATATAGGTACCTATCACGCGTAAGGTCTAAATTTTAAGTTTTCTTATGTTAAAGTTTTATGCAGCCAGTATTATTGACTTTTTTTGTGAAAGAATTAACTATACTATCTATGACAGTCAAAATAATGTAGCTTTTATTGGTAAAATAACGTTTAAGATTAGTTTAAAGGAGATTAACAAAATCGTAAAATTACAAACTTAACTTTTATATTATTAATAGATACTAATAAAATAACGTACCGTATATTTCTTTTTAGTCAATGATTAATAATTAAAAAAACAAAAGGTTTAGTCAAGATATAAAAAACTTTGACAGTAAAGCATAACCCTCTTCCTCGAAGTCGATTAAAATGTGGGACAAAAATGTGCCTCGCTCGCTGTAATTAGGGGCCACTCGGGACAAGTGCACTTGTCAGACGTCACTTGCACTCACTCACAAAGCACACTACAGCGTAATGATGGCGTTTTCTTGAATTAAGTTTTGGACAAAATTATACGTCTTCATACTGAGTTGCTTCTAAGAGCGTCTTTGTAATTTTGGATTAATATACCTAATAAGTCTTATATTTAAGTTGGAATTTTAAATATATGACGTAGGATTTAAGACAGTGGTTGGTTTATAAGGTGAAACAACTGATACAGCAGACATTATATTGGAAATATTCTCATATATCTAATAATATAATTATACAATAGTTTTAAACCAAATATTAGAAAAAAACACGTATATTCTTTATCGATAAATCTTAAAGAAAATTTATAAATATTTCGCCATCAATTTAAAAAACTCGTCAACAGTTTTAGAGAATTTCACGAACGATCGAACGCCTTCTTAATTAAAATGCACTTACTATAAGGTCAAGAGTTAGATGAGGTGTGTTCAAGAACACGGTCTGATTTTGCGCACTTTTTATTATTTCACAGACAATCTAGAACAATGGTTCTTTACATTTCGGAGTCAAGAGAGTAAGCGGGCGATTTGAACAACAAAAGCTTGCAAGCGCGTCTCAGAAATGTAGGTTTTAAGCAATACTTATGACGCTCTCGTATTTGGAAAAATGAATGATTATTATTATCTTTTTTAATGTTGTAGCGGGCAACTAAGTAAGAGGTACACGTGATGTATCTTGTAAGGAGGTCCTTTTAAGATGATCTTTTGCGTATATACTATATATGTATGTGCCATAGGTGTAGCAAGTCAGAAAATCAATATCAACCTTATTAAACGGGGAAAAGGAATTATTATATGATTTATAGCCTTTATAACTGAAATAATATGATTCATACCCATGTATATTTATACTTCCATACTATATAATATTATAAATGCGAAAGTAACTCTGTCTGTCTGTCTTTCCATCACGCTAAAACTACTGAACCGATTAGAACGAAATTTGGTACAAAAATAGTCTAGGGCCTACGGAAGGACATAGGCTACTTTTTAACTAAGGAAAAAAGGCTATACTGAGGGTTGCCAAAGATCTGCTTTACCGATTTCATGGGCAGAATAACCGTTAAAATATGAAAAATAATAAGAGGTCACGATCCTAAGCCATGTGTAGTAGACATTAGACTATAAGTATAAGTATATAACATGTAATAAAACTAAATGTTATAAAACTAAATATTTACATACTTCTATTTATACCACGAAATAAACAACTGCGCCTTCTAATATTTATCACGTATAAACAGCAGTTTTATTTGCATCAACTTGCGTACTTTCAACGTACTCGGAGTTTGAAATAGGTTTATTTTTTATTTGAGTATACTTGTACTATGCAGTGGGTTTTAAACAAAAATATCAGTACGTTACTATTCAAATAATTGCCTAGTGCTTTTATGAAATAATAATTGATCAATATTATTTTGCTTCGGATCGAATCAGTACCTTCATCTATTCATCTACAAAAGTTAATGTAACAAAACTACAGTCTATATTATTTACTACGATTTAAGAACATCCTCAGTTTTTTGAAGTTGGTTATGAATATGATTGAATTTTGAATAACAAAAGTATGCGTAAGAAGCTGCAAGCCATGCATGACTTAACTTCATGCTTTCTTAAGTTCGTTTAGAACCAACGTTTTTCCTCTACTATACACCATATTACCCGTAGCTTCAAAATTACTGAACTGATTTTAATAAGTCAGCCATGTATCATTTTGTAATTTTGTAATATATAAAATAAAAATGCAAAATATGTTGGTAATAATTCTAAAACAACAAATAAGTAAATAAATAATTAGAAAAGTTTCAAAAGATTTCCTATATACTTATAAATAAAGCACTTCTTGAGACTGGGAGCGTGTGAAATATCACGTTTTGATTGAAAACAAAGTTCTGTAAGTCGATATAAGACGGAAATCCCTTAAGGCTGGCTAAGTAAATAATCTTTAGATGTATTTAACCTTCTTACGCTTTGGACATAGAGTATAGACTCAAGTTTTCAACTAACTATACGTTTGGATAACGATTACGGATCAACCTTTGAATTTCAATACGATCGGGGATTTATTTGGAAAATAAACTTCGAAAAGTTTCTGCTATGCTTTAAATTTTTTATATAAAATACTTAAGTCTATATTGTTATTTTCAGATTGAAATAGTTAAAAATTTTATCAAATATATTCAACTGAATTTTCTTCTACTATGATATATTTTTATTCAAATGCTGGTATCCTATAGTGTACAGTTTTTGTATACGTTTTTAAGTAATTTTCTCGATGTTCATTTCAGCGAAAGTTAAAAAACTACATATAATAATATACGTCTTAAAAACGTATAGAACTGTATAATTATGAAATACAAATAATATATTATACCTTTTTAATTTGCACTTATTCTTAATCAGACTATCTCAGGTATTTGTAAATATTCGACAGAGACAAATGTATATTCCATCTTTCTGTTTACAGCATATAATCAGTACCGAATAAATTTATATAAAAGTACTCAATACACATTACTAGCATTCGTATAAAGCTCTTCTAAACGACCATTCCAATCGCTATACAGCTGTATAGGACTGAATCGCAAATCCGGGGTTACGTAAGGGCGCGTCCTGGACACCTGTCCTATATTTCGGCTGTCGAGGGCTTCCTTTTGACCCTTATTTGTCCTACATTCACTGATTTGTAACTCTGTAGCTATAAATCGTCTAATTAAGCAGCAAGCGACAACTGTTTACTGAACAAGGGTTGCGGGTTCGCACCTTGTTACTATGCAATATTGGAATCTTCAGTGAGTTTAATGATCTTTTTGTTAACAATCAATTAATTCGTAAATGGTTAAGGAAAAGGACGATCTTAATACAATTATATTAGAATCGGTGATTTAAATAAAATCTTTATTAGGTTTTGTATCTCTCAATAAATTTGATGTTATGTTACTAAATAGTGATAATGTTATTTTTGATCATTAATAAAAAATAGTTTATTTCATTCAGTCGTATTTCGTTAATTTTTTTTATGAATACTTAGCACCTATTGACATGGGACCACTAAGGCTAGGTCTTTGACCATTTCTTAGACAGTCGTTTAGATATATTATAAATTGTTAATTATATATTAAAAATAATAAAAAAACGGTAATTTATAAAACTATGAATAAAAAGCGAAACTATGATCCAAAAAGGTAACCTGCCCTCAAGCCCAATTAAAACGAGTAAAGCTAAAACAAATCCAATTTGTAATAAATTTGATCCCCAAATTTCAACATGAAACGACTTGGGAGCGTTATCGCGGCCCAAGGGCCTTAAATCACACCCAGGTCTGACAATTTCACCTTATTTCGATTTGAATCACTTGTACCCGTTGAATGGGGAACCAGACCTTATAATAACATCGAATTATATTCACCTGAAAACGACTTCAGAACTGATAAATCAGGCGTATTGAATTGATCATTATTGTGTGAGCAAATCGTGTAGGGATTTCAGGAACATTCGAGAGAATTTAGGGAAGTTTAGTGGATTTTTTGAGTATTAATTTACGTTAGAATTCGATTGAACCATAGAACTAAGTATATCTTAATAACATATCCTTTTTACTAAAAATTTTTAATTTAAAATACTGAAACGTAAATCAAAATTTAGTACCTATAATATGCACTTAAGTTCTTTACTTTTTATTCAGTTATTTATACCAAAAATAACTGAATTAAAAGCAAAGTTATTTAATAAAAAAAACGGGCAAACGAGCAGACGCTTCATGCATGTTAAGTGATCATCGATCAGCACTCGAATTGTCACGAGTGAGTTGCCGGCCTTTAAACTTAATGTGTATACTTACACATAGTACTTAAAATTTTGTTGCATTAACTATTCGGTTATTAATACTATATACTACTCAATACTAGATACTAGATACCGAGAGTAAACACTCGGTACTCTTTGACAGTTACATGTTGTTTTATAGAATGTATTATGCCGTACCTAATAAAAAAAAACCAACTAAAGAAACATCTTATATACGTCTTTATCTCTTCAAAATAACTGCAGTTTTTAATAAGAAGTATAAAGTTATACATACTATATAAAACCTCTGTCTTGTCGCGATGTACATATTATGTCATACGGAGACCGTTCTAAGCACAAAGAAATATCTTTACAAAGAAATCAAAAGCTTTAGAATGAAGCTATACCATGTATGCTTAGATGCTGCAATATAAATGTTTTATAAATCTTAAGAGGAGTTTCAATTTCATACATCTAGTAAAAATAATACTTAGTATAGGCTTTTATTATCTATAGCTATAATAAGGAATTAATTGTTGTGCCCTACACACGAATACAAAAATATCATCTGTCTCTATATAGAATTTAAAAATTACTGGGTTTTTATAACCTATTACAGTTAAGTATTAATTATCTTCAACTAACTTGGTTATAATCCAAATCCTTGGTTGTAGTAAAAAAAGTGGGGCAATATTTTTCTTTCTTAACTATTTCTGTATCAAATTAAATCGAAATTTGTTTACTAACCAAGATATGAAAGTGATACTTTTGTTTTTAAACTAATGTTGTTATCATATCCATTCATGAGTACAAAACATTAAAAAGCAACTGTTAAAATAGCTCTTACAAAAATAGCACTTGTATCTGATAGCACCACGTGTAAATTCCCATTACAGTGAAAGTAGTATTGAACATGAGCGTTTACACCGAAGTTTCCATGACGGAATTTTTCATAGCTAATGCCTTCATTACACGAACCGGTGGAATGCGTGACGTTTTTCAGTTTACTCACCTTTTTGGAACGAATATCTGAATAAATAATTGGCTATGTCTCTTTGCTTTAATGTAAAAGAGTGGCGGTAAATAAGTTAATATATTAAAGATACGTGTGTTATATTATGGTGTTCTTTGTTTGCGAAGCTTCGCTCAAATAAAGTTTCCAACTACAAGTGTTATAAACAGTTATATTTGAGGATATAGGGGATAATCCCTGACTATACTAAACTAAGGAAAAAATAGAAAATATCGAAAACAAAACGTAAGGAAAAAGTCATTTTTTACCGATATTTAAGAAGTTAGTAAGATCTAAATTGCCATGCTTGAAAATTGTTAACATTTCGGCCTTTTACATATACGCTTTCTTGCGTTCAGACATTCATAAATCTAACAAAATTATAAAATCAATTAAATGCTGTTTTTTTAAATGACGAACTAAGAATAAGAAATATTCAAACACAGCGATAGCTTAAAAACAAACGAAGCTTCTCACTTTTCTTACTAACATGACCTAAGCAAACATAACTGAATAATCTAGTAGTTGTATAGTGGCGTGTCCTTGTTTGACTAAGCCGTTTGTTATGGGGACTGTAAAGTTTCGAGCACGTGGTTTTTAATAAACAAAACTTGGCTATTCCTTTGAGTACGCTGCACGTTATTATGTTTATATGGCTCTGTCGTTCCTTGCTGTCTTTTGAAAATATAATGAGGAAACCAAAGAGTATAAAAACACTACGTTATACACGAAATGTCAAATATATTGTTTTTTTATTTGCTTTAGACCATAGATTAAAAAGCCATTTATCAGCCTTGGACACAGGTTATAAATTTCTAGTTTAAGCTGGGTTTCTAAAGTCATGATTTCGGTGCCAATAATATAGGATTTAATTTCAAAGCATTCTTTCGGGAAATATTCTACTACGAAGCATATAATATGTTATTGATTGTTAACATAAATATTTACCTAAATTTCAATTCAATACATAGAAAACTGTTGAAATTTTCGTCTCGACGAATGCTGAGTTTTATTTACGTTTTCAAATAATTAATATTAGAAACGAGTAACTTGCGTCTAAATAATGTCTGTTTTGACAAATCCTTTATGATAGTAGTATAATAGAGTATATTGTTTAAACTTACTAGTAGGTCACCGATGTTATTCGTAAGTGATTATTTATTAACAATTGAAAACTTACATCATTAAAGTGTACTAACTACCTTTGGTTATAACAACAAATAGAGGAGTAAGTGTTAATCATAGCGACAATAGTAATTGTCGATAAAATTGGTTTTCAACTTGGCTCAATGATCTATTGTTGTGGAGGTGTCGGATGTACTTTACCAACGAGTCGTTTAGTCTCACCAGACGGCTAATGGCGGGAAAAATTGCGGCCATTTTTAAATTTAAGCTATGGTTCTTAGGAAAACATTGTTCTAGATACAAGGCGATTTGATAATTTTTAGTTTTTTTTTGTTATATTTTTTTTATGTCAATTAGTCATGCGTTTATATTGAGTTATATTGACATTGGTTTTTAATTTGCTCCAACAATATATTTTTATGAAAATTTCAGATGGCGTCAATTTCAAAATTGAAAATTTTAGGAATGTTCAAGTTTCAGTGGTATAGTTACTTGGAAACAGCGCTTTTCACTAGATACATTTCTAAAGTTAAAATATTGTTGATTAAATCGTCATAGTATATTCAATTATAAATTATATACAATGACCCGTCATTCCAAACATACTCAAGTACTCTTCAATGAATATGCGATACATATCATATTTATTAATGAAAAAAAAAGTTAAACATTTCACGAGAATGCTAGTTATCTTCTGTCCATCATTAAGCTTATTACGAACTTCAATTACAGAATAACAGGCGAACCTTCGTTATACAATTTTTCATTCAATTAATTCGTGTAGACCCGAGCTTACGGCCTAAAATAAAAACTCATATGAATAAGAGAAAAGGTTACGCAACCCACAGTTCAGTAAGTGGAGGTAATTATTTCGACAATGAACCAAACGAGGCAGGGATGGATTAATATTCATTTAGGGCAGGGTTTTTAAACTCGCATTTACTATGGGAGTGGTCTGTGAAGCTTTTTGCTACACAACATCACCTTGTTAAATCAGTTCTTTCATGCTATATGTCCGATGCAATACGATTTACGGTACAGTAAAAAGTTGCGTATTTCTTCTTAAAAGGCCGACAACTCACTCGCGGTTAAGGAGTGTTTCTCATAGGCGGCGATGACCACTTTTAAGGTGGATCGCATTTTTGTTTGTATTTTTCAACGGAAAGGTTTATACAAAGGAGATTCATAATTACTAATTTAAGCGATTATCTATCTATACATAATATAATAAAAACGTAACGAGTCCCTGTCTGTACATGGAAGATACATGAGAAAAAATATTACAGGAGACCTTTATTAACGCAATAGAACCCAAAACAATGATTTTTGGAATTTTTGTCTGTTTGTCTGTTTGTTTGTGCGCGCTAATCTCAGAAACGGCTTATCCTATCTAGATGGGGTTTTCGGATGATATATTGTGGTAAGCTTCACTTAACATTTAGTGTTTAATTCATGTCAATCGATTGATCAATAAAAAAGTTATGGCAGTTTAAAGAATCGCGTTGAACATTTTCAAAAATGCTGCCCAAAGTCGCTTTTCTACGCGGGCAAAGTCACTGGCACAGTTAGTGTATAATAAAACTTAATAATTTAAAGTAAAACAATATTATTTGCTAATCCGTTATAACATAGGGGGCAAACGAGCAGGCGAGCCACCTGATTGTAAGTGGTTATCGCCGCCCATGAACACTCGCAGAGCTTGACAGCTCTGGAGTGGGTTACCGACCTTTTAAAAAGATGTACACTGTCTTCTTGACGCACCCCAAGTCATAATTCATCGGAAATACCGCATGAGAGAGCTGATTCCACAGAGTACGTTCCAAAAGTATAATTTTTAACAGCAGACATACCACGGGCATGGTTAAAGATCCAAAGTAAATGTGGATAAAAGAATAGCAGTTAATACGGATAAAGTTTATAGCGTGTTTTATGGCAATAAAGGGAATGAAATGAGCTCTCAATGTTGATGTTAAAAGTAATGATCACCGCCTATTGCATTGGATTAATTCACATTCACAGACTTGGTATTTCAATGAATACGATGAGTTGTTATAACATATATAATATATTTTATAAAACAGTGCCTTTCTAATATTTATTTTGCGCATTTGAATAGTATTTCATATCAACTAGTTTCGGATAATGGCATACATAGAAAATAGAATATATCAATTTTTCTTAGCTTAAAAACAATTTGATTTCGATTCAAAACTAATCGTAGATGGGTTGTATAGCTGAAATCTATGGATCTACTGTGCCGATTTTAATAATAATTTTACCAACAACAAAATTATTGATTATAATAACTCAAAAACAAAAAAAGGCCCATCCAAGTTACAAGAAAGCGATAGACGCTGATTTTTTAAATATTATTTCGACCCTACACTATCAGCGCTATTAATTCTCTGTTTATTTCAAAACAAATGCCTATACATAGGCCTAAACATCGCATCATTTATTATAACCGCTATAATTCGCGAAGTTAATTTAGCACGTATAAATGATATATCCGCTACGGCTGCCGTATTTGGTCGCATTATTTTCCTGTCCATGCCATTATTTCACGACATTCGCGATGCATTCCAGTGCCAAGAGTGCTATATTGCACAATTTTAGATGAACATCTCGGCGTTTTCAAATTCCCGCTTGCATAATGTCTCCAACCACAATTTCCTTTACGTTTCTGTTTCAAGTACAAATATAAAAACACATTTCGTTGATTTATTTCGGTGTTAAGTTTGTGAGGCAGTGTTTAACATGCTGCAGTATTTAAAATGTCGCACTATTTTACAGCTTTTTATTTAAGTTCGTATTGCTGGAAAAAAGATTTGATATTACAATATATTATGATATTATAATGTTTATATTTATCTTAATAATATGTAGTGGAGAGATGAAGTTCCTAGTTTGTTTTCTTTGAATAAGCTTTCAAACTACAGGACTGCTTTGAAAATCTTTTATTACAATTTTAATATTTGACGTGACACACAAGGACTTGGTCGCGAGAACGCGGCAAAATTCGCATGACGCAAATAACGTAGTAATCTAATAATTCTACAGTATAACACAGATAATAAAGCTGCAAACGAACTTTTAAGCGAAAAAAAAACATTAAAAAGATGTTAACAGCGCAAGTAAATATCTATATTATGCATTAAAACCTTCTTGGAATCTTGAATAACTCATTCTATATAAAGAGCCCTTATATAGCTTTAGTAGATCTAATATATTTAAGCATATTAGTTAGTTTCTATGATAATCTTCTGAAAGACTATTTATTATATTTCTTCGGAAAGTAAATAGTCATGATTTTCTTTATTGTAAATAGAAAATATAAAAAAGAAAGACCTTTTGAATGACTATGTAGTTATGTTAAATAATAAAAATTTTGTACAATCGAAAAACAGTATTCTTGTAAATTTTAAATGTTAAATTTCAAAATGAATTTATTCTGTATATTGTATTGCATTTCAAAAAATGAGATTCAGTATTTTTAGCGTGAAAATCGAATTCGCGAACAAACGGCATTGCTACACGGGCAAAATATTATTTTCATTTTAAATAGAAACATATATACGTTTTAATATTTAATTCAACGTGATTTTAACTTGTAAAAATATACGATGTAAAATAGTTTTATATATATTTGTAGTACACACTGTTGTATCTTTTTCGATTCCGTTTTTTAAACTTTATGGTTCGTTCTATTTTTTTTATATCATAGGGGGCAAAAGAGCAGGCGAGCCTCCTGATTGTAAGTGGTCATCGCCGCCCATGAACACTCGCAGAGCTTGACAACTCTGGAGTGGGTTGCCGACCTTTAAAAAGATGTACGCTCTCTTCTTGAAACACCCCAAGTCGTAATTCATCGGAAATTCTGATCTGAGCTGATTCCAAAAGTTAAAGTTAAGTTAAATTCGCACTAATCGCGATTTAGTGGGCTATTGCATAGACATCGTTCTAGTATATTCATTTATAATATAAGTTTAACATCATCAAGTCCGTAATATTAAAGGACTAACAAAATTTAAATAGATATTCTAATCACTTGAAATATAATTACCGCCATATTGAAGAATTATTTAAACATTTTATCTAATATTTATTCTTCGAAAAAAAATTCTTAAGATTTCTTGTAGCAATGCAAGTCGGATCTCAAAGAGGTGTCAAAGAAAATATTTCCGTTAATTTAACACCGATACAGAATGCGGGCTAATTTGGCGGCTCGCCAATCTGTCTCTTCTCAAAGTATGCGATTTTATTGGAGACATTTAAGGAAAACTTTTGCATTATTTCAGTTTATTCTATTAGATGCACAGCTATAGAAAAGGTTAGAAAATATCAAGTGGTCCCACTACGATATAATAAACATAAAAAATTATAAAGTCTGAAGTCGGGTTGTTAGGTAATATCTGAATTATTTGCTATTAGCTGTTGCCCGCGACTCCGTCCGCGTTTACTTTCAAAAAAAATGTTCCCCTGGAACTGGATAAAAATGATCCTATTTCTTCTCCTGATTCCAAACTACATCCCTACCAATTTTCAGCCAAATTAGTTTAGCCGTTATTGAGTTATAAATGGTGTAAGTAACACGACTTTCTTTTATATATATATAAGAATTGTCGTCACTACATAGTATTAAACTAAGAAGCTTTTAGCTTTTGTCTATTCCAATAATCGTAAATGGTTAGATATTTAAAAAAATATTTTAAAATTAGCGTTCTATTCCACGTGGTTGTCAGTCATCAACGACAACGCAAAAAATGTCATAACAGTACCTTACAGTTACAATTTTCCATCTCTTAAATAACCTACCTCATTCATAACGTAATAACGTCTTCCATTTTAAAACTAAAGCTAATAGTCTCAAGAACGGAAAACGCAGATGTTAGTCTTGTTAAATTTTACAAAAAGCTTTTGGTAACGTAAATATTCAGCGAAGTTGAGGCAGCGAAACTCGTGATTCTCGCATACCTACTCAACTTTCAAATTGTTTCGCGAAGTGACAACTGTGCTCCCATTCATACTTATTTTCTTCCACCTTTTGAATTTTTGCTGCTATATTCGGAACTATCGTTTGCGACGTGTTTTCTCGTGTTTATGAGGAAGGAAGGTCTTAAATACGTTTACGTACTTAATCGATTTCGAAGTTGGAGTTAGGTTTTAGTGCTGTTAAATGGTTTGCTAAAGAGTTACCAGGGATAGATATATCGTGAAAATGGAACACCATAGATAGTTTACTGGTTAAAGTCCTATATAACTTATTGACCCATCTTCAGAGATTAAAGAGATATGCCAGCATTACACGAGAAACGTTTTCTTTAAACATTTCAGATTAAGTTAATCTTCATAGAAATAGGAATAGCTTAACATATTGTTACATTAAAATTAATCGCAGTAGCAACGCATTCTCCAGGCTTTCAAGCTATTAAAACAGCATCTCAGTAGCGAAGCTGGATAAAATTTATAAGATATTGTTATACCTGCACCTGAACAGGCTCGCTCAAGTATGCGTGGGTCTGACAGCCGCGAACTTACCTGTAAACAATATTATGCACTTATTAACAATTTCATACTGAGGCAATTTTTAAAAACGAATTTCATATAGAAGAGTCTATAGTCGTAAAAAAATAGTAGTTTTTTTTCGCAATTGCCCATTTATTCGTTTAACTATTTATTTGTGATTGTAATTTTTAATAGAATACGGTTATTAGTCTACACTCTACACCTTTATGAAAATCAATATGATATCAAGTTAAAACAATTGTAAGTTAAAGATGAGAGTTTTTCGTAAAAAGGTGTGATCTATAGGAAATTTGTTATGAATGATTGTTTATCACTCGATTACCAATGAAATAGTATTATATCTTTATATTCGCCATTTTCACAACACAACAATTATGTGCTTAACATAATTTAGCGAATTGGTTTATAACGAATAAATAATACGAGAGTAGCTATCGAAGATATTATAACAAAGCTCAAATATAAAGAAATAATAAAGATGAAGTAATCAATGCCTGTAAACTACAAAGGCTTCAGACAAAACCGATTTTTATTGTCTTGTTATAAACCATTGTTTATTGATTCTCTATAGAAATTAAGCTTATCTACTGTGGGTTTCAATCAAACTATAAATTTACGATACTTATTTAAATTATAATACTTTTTAATACAAAAATGTACGACTTAAATAGTTGAAAAACGAAGAAACTAGGAAACTAATTATTTATTATTATGTAAGAAATATAAGAAGCATTTTTAATTTAATCATTTGTCCAACGGCACACTACACTAAAGTCTCAATTCACTTTCATAAGACACTTAATTTTTTTAACATTTTCCTAAGACCGGCTTTAAACAAATCAAAGCTTTGGCAATATAAGAATGCAATCGAAAACAGCCGTGCTCTCACACAAAAGAGTCATACAGGGGTTCCGTCAGGCTCTCGAAAAAAAGTATAATAAAGTAAAGTATAATGACGGAAACCCAAGGGCCATCGATACGATGCACTATAATGGTTTCTACGGCCTCATTAAAAAGGCCAATGCGCCTCACTGCGGTATTCACTTTGTTAAATTCATTACTTTTTTACTGATGAACTTTCTACTAGTTGGTTTTAAACAGTCTGCATTATTAAGTTGAAGATCACTGTTGGTGTATATATGTTGTTTTCTCATTGAATATAGTGCATTATGTAGACGTAGAGGTAATGTAAAATTATTCCATTGTTATCATTTATTTATCCATACAATGAAAAATTTAATATTCTCTTACTTCCTTACTAGTAATAATCAATTCGAAAGTAACTCTGTCTGGTTTGGTATAAAATATGCTCGTACATTATGTAAGAAATAAAGGCTTCTTCTAATTTCAATATAAAAGGTGAAAAGCGTAACCGTTACTGTGATATAGCATCTATATAATATGAAAAAAAAAATCGTTATTATTATAGCTGCAACATTACATATTATATAGATTGAATTAACGTTTAAAAATCTCTTTTACTTAGTTCAAGCAATTGTAACACACAAAATATTATTGAAATTTGGATTTTACTTATAATGTAATTTTTAAAAAATATATTTAAAAACAAAGCTGAGCGTCTGACTGTTCCCAGTGAGTAGTGTTTAAACCATTAGCGAGGCACTGTCGCTTGAAGATGAAGCACTATAATTTTCAGATTTACGTACTAAAGTGTACTAGTAAGGTGAGCGAGTTTTGTGAGCAGTTTCTGTCTTTTGTTACTTTAAAGCTGCTTCTTATTCTCTTCATTCCGTAATTAGTATAGCAATTTGAACACAAGTTTTAAGGTTTTGCTGTGTTAGAGGTCTAAGTAATATTATATTATGCGTTACTTGTATGTTAAATGTTGCAAGCTCATTGATCAAAACTAACCAATATTAAAAAATAGTCTGGAGGATTTAATTACATGCCACACAGAACATTGACGAAATTTAAGTATTGAAGTATTTTGTTTTTTCTTAAAATTCAGACACCTTATCACAATGGTAACACCTTATCACAGATAACGTTAAACTTTTTCACATATAGGCAGGCAACATACTCCCGATATTTTAGTTTATATAAAACTTGTTTATCGGCAGTTACCAATCGAATTACTACCCTGTACAGTTTCTCTATACAGAGTAAAAAATATTTAAAGAGACGTTGGAAACAGAACATAGAAACGAACAGAATAATTTATTTATCTTCTAAACGATTGAAATTTCACGGAGCCTAGCGTAAGTTCCTACTAGCTCTGGGGAGTTCTCAACTGGCCGTATCAAAGAAAATCTAAAAGGAAATTTAATACTCCGTAACGGGGTTCGCTTGCTGAGGGATATTCGTCCTTAATGGTAGTCAATCTATATTGTGGAACAATTGTGTGGGTCTGTGGAACAATTGTTGGAATATTTTACGTTACGACGATATATTTTTATTGCACTGAGAAACTTTCGAAGTAACCTGACGTGATATGAACTTCGAAGTCTTTAAAACTGTGGCAATTAGGTTTTTTTTTTATTTGCATTAAACAAGAAACCTAGTAGACTGATTAAGATGGAATATTTTATTGTTGAGATGCTTCATTATGAAACGCTTGCGAAGTCGCGGGGCGTCTTTAGTACTCGTAATATATACTACGTAGAGGATGCTTTATTACTCCTTATTTATTCGAGAAAAATATATTATTGTGAAACAAAGAGAAGTAATGTCACTTTAATGTAGGTACGTTGATCAAAGAAAAATGTTACACACATACGTAATATGAGAAAGGAGGTTCCATTTATTTGTAAGGTAACATTAACAATGTGGAAGGAAATATTTCGAGTTGACTATAAAATATAGTCTAATGGAATATCGTATCGTCTTCGTATCACTAGGGAAATTAGGCAGAGAGAATGCTGGAAAGTTTTTATTTGGACGAAATTAAATAACGCTTAGATATCAAAAGCTTTCTATTAGATTGAAGGGAAAGATTTTTGATGATGTTTAGAAATTAAATGCCTAGAGGTAGAATGTTTGTTCAATGAATGTTTAGGTGAGGGTAGTAGCTATATTTTTTTGTTTATATTACACGAGCAGCGACTAACTCCTGTTCTTATTTTTTTCGTTTTTATTATTATATTAAGTGGGGAAAACACTAGCGAAGCAAACATCAATCAAATGCGTACTTATAAAATGTTATGTATAACTTATATGACTAAGTTAAGAAAAGCTCACCCAAGTACAAGGCATATTGATTTTATCTATGATAAAAAACTCTAATAAGATAAAAATCAAGTTCAATTTGCATATCATTTCTATAGACTAAAGTTGTAAATGTAAATGTATCTTTATCAAAATGTAAACCTACTTTATCCTGACAATTATAGTTAGACCTCTTATGATCCCATGCTCATGATTATATTCATCCATGCGTAATGGCCGTAGGGCACGCCCACGCTATCAAGAACACTAAACCTTTTCGTAACACGTAAGACGCTTGCATCAATGGTGTTTAAGAGAATGTAATGTTAAACTAAACTTATTCCACATTAACTAAAGACTTTTCAACTCTGTGAATATGAAAGATATATATCACAGGTATATTCTTTACAATGCGACCAGTATATATATAGTTTAGGCTGTAGCGACCGCTACTAATGCACCGAGTTCTGAATCGCGCTTACGCTATTTGTTCGAGACTTAGCATATATACAACTTCTCGACATCGAATCATTGGGGCCTAAGTCCTAACGGCGGGCCAGTTCAGTGGTTCGACTAGTAGAGGATCCTCCCTTTTGGTACAGAGGAAGGTTATATCCTCCTTCTCCCCACAAGGCTTTAAAATAGTTAGCTTTTAACATCAGACATTTACACACAAAGAAATAAGTTAAACATGTCTTTAAATTACCTTCGAACTGGCTAGAAGCATAACAGCGTTCTTGCAGATTAAAAAAGTTTTCACACACAACACTATTATTACACAATATTATTGATTTAATAACTTATAGCTTCTTCGTTCATACTAATTGTGATATAATAATTAACTAGTAACTATTAGCGGCTAAATAACTAAACGTGAAACTATATCGTGATGAGTGACACGGGGTAAATAACGAGGTAGTTGAGCAGGCACTCGAGTCATTCATTTGCTTCATTAACCACATTGTCTAGTTAGGCTAAATGGTACGGCAGGTTGACGGGTTAATCTGTCACGATGTTATGATATTTGGCAACCTATTAAAATATTATACATTATTTTATAAGTTGATTTACGTATCTAAATACATGATTGTATGTAAATTCTCAAATCATGTGATTCATATCGGAAGTTTGAAATTGGAATATTGTCTATTCGGAATTTGTTTTTTTTTTAATTTCTAAGTTTTCTAACGGAATTCCTTTCTTTAAAATTCGACTTTGGCAAAACAGTTTTAACTCATTGTCATAACACAAAAATATATAAAAAGTGTTATTGAAATAAAATCAAGATTTAATTAGTGCAGGTATAGTGACATTTACTGATGATCTATTTTAATGTGTTATTAATTTGCAATATTTTAAGGAGTTAAAGCAACGGCATTTGGCTGAAAATCTTTAATAACTATTATATAAAAAGTCTTATATAATCATTAAGTCTCAGCTGAAATCGACGATTAATTATAAATGACGATTAAAAATGTTTGTGATTTTGAAATAAAAGCAATTAGCGTAGCTGAATAAAATTGTACGTAAAGACACGTTAAACATTGGAAATCATATTTGCTAGTACTTAACGCGGCTCGCAAACGGTGTTTGCTCAAATAATTGCCTTTCCGCGAACAGCATCCATTTATTGAAAATGAATCTTCCTTTTTGCAGACTGGCAATATAATGTGTCATCGGCTGTGTGGGATGTGTAGGTCAAAAGGGCTCGTTTCCTGAGCCGTCAAAACATTTACAAGAAAAAAAATTATGGCTTTATGGAAGTCGAGACTGGAGGACTGACAGTGACATAACTCACGCTAGTCTATTGTTGTCAATTATTTAGTTAAACGTGTTTGCATTATGACATCGTAAACAGTGTATTTTTGTTCCTATGATTTTTGTGTGTATGTGTGTGAGTTGCTTGCGCGCGTGTGTGTGTCACGTCAATAATAATGCTAATAAAAATAGATTTACATCAAAGAAAAATGACGTCATTATTACCGTTTCGAACTGTCGGTTCCTTTGTTATTGTGTTTAAATCATGAAACAGAAGGTACATTTAAACCCCTTTTTAAATAGCCGCAAATAACTGATTGAACTTTTAATCGATTTATGCGTTAAGTCAGATATAAATAGACAGTTAAGCTACCAAAAAAGCCCAAGGTTTCTGAAAAGTTTAATACAAGTGTTTTCCAGCCAGCCCTTCCCAGGGGCGCGCTCGTGACGTATAAAGACGCCTTTCAGAATAATTGACGCTCTGTACAGGTAAGGGTTTGCTTTTAAAGTTTGTTTATACGAAATATCTAATCTTATGAACGAAGTTAAAAACCTCGATTAGGGAATTATTTCGATATTAGACATAAAAATATAAGATTTTTTTTTTAATTTTGGTTTTATATTCTTAGCGGTTAATAAGTGGATTAATTTAAAATTATATCTTGATATCTATGGAATAAGTTAAATACCTACGTCATATTGAATATTGATAAAATTAATTGGAACCAATTGATAATACAATTATTAAAAAAACAGTAGGTAATGTGCATTTTAGGCTTAATTTTTTTTTATAAAAACGTCTCAACTATTTTTTAATCTGTGTTTTTTTTTTTAATTTTAGAACACCACATCCTGTCAACAAGTGTCAACAGGGGAGTTTTGGCGGGAATCTTACGGCGCCTATTTGTAATCTCGATTGAATATTCGTTTTTTGGTGCATAAAATCATTTAATGTTTGATTGTGATAGTGATTCATGCAGTAAATTAGCTAATAAGTGTCCAGGAAATGAAGAATTTATTCGAGAGCGCATAGTAGCGCCGTTCCGATTGCTCCAAGATTCGTCTAGGTTCTT
>DWAJ01000472.1:0-32576 GCA_018238005.1 Eurema mandarina
GTTAGCTACCACAATCGAGAGTTTGGTATAGGAAATTATTGGGCGTCTCATCAAAATAAAGCTACTCACCAAAAATTAGCTTGATAGTAATCAATTGGAAAAATGTACCAGGGATCCCGGACTATTAGGTTAGGTTAGTTTTGTATCATTATAAAAAAACTTGAATACTCCGCTTCATTTTTATTAAACATGAGTAAATAAGTTTTTTTTATAATGATAAATAACTAACCTAATAGATTAAAAAACTAACATATTATGGCGAAATAATACATTTAGGCGGTTTTTTACTTATCCGCATTCAATACGGCTAATCGTTGAACCGCCGCTTTGCAAAACGGCGCTGTTTTAGAAAACGGCTAGCCGTTATGTAATACAGCGGATTATACAATCCGCCTGCGATATATATATATATATATATATATATATATATATATACAGGGGTGGGCATATAACTCGAAACAGTACCAACAGTCCTCGACATAATGTAAAATACTTATACACATCATTTATATTTCCAAATTAAACAATAGATATCACACGCATATGTCAATGATTTATCATCTATTAGAAAAACAATAAAGTACCACTAAACAAGTGCATTTTCAACATTAAGTTACATACATATGTTTAAATCAGTTTTAAAGTATGACTACTAGTGGACAACTATTTAGAAACAACAAAAAAGTAAAAAAATCGATATATTTTATTATCTATTAGTAATAAGTATTAATTATTATTTACAAAAAGCTATTATCCAAAGCCTACCAATAGATAATTTAATATTTAGGGACATGTTCCCTATTTTTATTACAGCATTGCAGTAATATTATATGAACTTGTATTTAAAATCTGAAAGGCTCATTTATTTAAAATTTAAGTAGAACTACTTACGTCTTCCACCACCGCTTCCACGCTCGGATAGTTCTTGCAACTTCGGATTAACAACTTGTTTAGCTTCTTTTAAAACAGCAACAAGATCACCGGCTTTTGCTGCATTTGAAGGTGTGAAGAAAGTGTATGCTGTTCCCGTTTTGTTCGTCCGACCAGTTCTTCCAATACGATGGACATAGTCTTCGGAATTACTTGGGTAGTCAAAGTTAATAACAAATTTCACATCATCAACATCTGAAAGAAAAGTAATTTTTTCCTTAAAATAAGTACTAAATCTTTTTAAAATACTACTTGTTAGGGACACATACATCCATTATTATTAATAATATATACATACCTAAACCTCTAGCTGCAACATCAGTAGCTACTAAAATAGGAGCTTTTCCACTTCGAAAGTCTGAAATGTTAAAATGAAATAAGTAACAAATAATACTCTACAAAAGATGTTCGTATATTTTTCTAAATAGAACCATATTTAATCCTGCTGTTTGAGACCGCCCTGTTAAAATTTTTGTGACATATACTTTACCTTTTTATTATACAATATTTGACATTATACTTTTCATACACAAACAAAACTGTAAATTGTTGCTAGTCGTACTTTTTATGATACACACGGCAACCAGTGTTGGAATTAGACACATCATCCTCATCATTTATAATGAATAAAATATTCAGCCTGTAAGAGCTTTTCCTAGTCTAGTCATTTTGCTTCAATTTCATTGTTTCACTAATAATATGCTTATAAATTCCTTTTGAGAATATAACTACATATTATAATACGTTCCTGGGTATGCATATATCAAACATGATAATAGAATATTAAATGATACTCGACTCGAAGCTCATACATCAAAAATGTGTCAGTTTCAATGCTATCTCAATGAACTTACTAATAAAAAGAATCCATTAGATACGAAAGGGAGCAAAATAACTAAAAGGGAAGTGGCCATCCGAAAGCGCTTGAAGCGCAAGTGGACGGGAACGGCGAGGGGGCGGCGCGCGGCGAAGCGTCGGGCCGCGAGCGTTAGAGCTAGCGCCGCTAGCCAGGCCGCCGCACCTCGCCGCTAGCGAGAAGCGGCTCAGAGCAGCCGCGTGGCAAGGCTCAGTGCATTGGGCTTAGCCCCGGCAACGAGGGACGGACGCGGCGCCCTTCGCCCGCGAGCCGCCGCCTCCGCCGCCCTGCCGCAGCCCGCCACAGCCTGCACATGCAGACATTCTCTCAGACACTGTTCTAGCACCGGTCTATGCACTCCTGCCACACTTAACCCTCATCTGACTGACCCGACACCGCTTCTCAATTATTTTTTAATATATACTCTGACTCTAATTATATTTAATTCAAACTGATTTACGTTGTTTTAATAAGTAGCAATATAATTTAAGTAAAATAAATAAATAAAAGATTCGGATTTGCTATTTATTTGCAAGTTTCAAGCTTACCTTGTAACACCCAATCTCTTTCATTTTGAGATTTATCTCCGTGGATGCATACAGCAGGCCATCTGTAAAACATAAAAATTTTTTCTAAAGGTGGGTACATATGTACTTTAATTTATTTTAAGTTCTTGCAAGATTTAGTAGACAAAATGTTTATTCCCTTACATAAATTATAGTAGTAAATTAAGACATTTGATTTTAATTTAATTTTGTATTTGTAAACTTGAATAGCTTTAAATCACTTACCCATCCCTTTTCATTTTTCTTGTAATATCATCAACTCTGCGTTTTGTCTCTATAAAAATAATTGTTTTATTTTCTTTCTCTGCCATTATTTCTTTCAAGAGTGTACTTAACTTTGTTTCCTTTTCATATTCCATGCAAACATCAATGATTTGTAAAATATTATGGTTTGCAGCCAATTGCAGAGAACCAACATTTATTTGAAGGTAATCTTTCAAAAATTCTGACGCCAAGCTCTGAACTTCTCTGGGCCATGTAGCAGACCACATGAGGGTTTGTCGGTCAGGTCTTATCTGTTCAATAATTTTTCTAATTTGTGGTTCAAATCCCATATCTAACATTCTATCGGCCTCATCCAAGACCAGATAAGTACATCTTTTTAAATTTGTTCGACCACTCTCCAAGAAGTCTAACAAACGACCTGGTGTGGCTATTACTATTTCCACACCAGCATCTAAATCTCTGGCTTGAGGACCTTTAGGTGCACCTCCAAATAAGCATGTGTTGTGTATTTTAGATGTATTTGCAAACTTATCAGAAACTTCTTGAATTTGTTGAGCTAATTCTCTAGTGGGAGCTAGCACTAATGCTATTGGGCCATCACCCCGACTAGATTTAGGTTGATTATTAATATGTACTATTGCAGGTAAAATATATGATAATGTTTTTCCAGATCCTGTTGAAGCTATTCCTACCATGTCATATCCACTTAAAGCAATCGGCCAACCTTGTGCTTGAATTGGAGTTGGTTTAGAAAAGCCCATTTTATCAATTTCATCCATGACATAGTCTGGAAAACCAGCCTCATCAAATGTCAACGTAGGTTTAGGAATATTTTTGCCTTTAAGAGTAATTTCGTTAGCACTACGCCATGACTCCACCTCAGAATCAGATCTATTCTCTACATCCTGATGAGGAACGTAAAAATCTTTTTTAAATGGCTTCAATCTACTTAAATCCCATTTAGGTTTTCGGAGATTCGCACCGGGATTATTTCTGCGGCCTCCACTGCCACCATATCCCCCTCCCCCTCCCCCTCCCCCTCCACCTGAACCCAATCCATATCGAGGACTACGGCTACGGCTCCTGCTCCTACTCCGACTGCGGCTACGACGACGATCACGACTACGATCTCTAGAAGTATAAAATTGTTGTTTTATCAAGTCAAGAAGACCAATATTAATGGTATTACTAATATTACTAATTATAAATTACATACCTGCCCCGACCCATAGCTTCAACAAAAGACTAGTAGGTTGCTAAATAGGCGAAGCACATAGACTTTATTACTATTTTTACACTTTAAAACACGTATTTATCACTTATTTCAACGAAAAAACAGCAATTTTTAAATATAACTCAAGACGCCGCATGTACGACATAAAATGGCGACGAAAAACGAAACCAACAATTGAGAAAACTGATTGTTAATCGGATGAGTACACACTGTGCAAGCTGTCGTTTGGTATACACTATGCTAAAGACTTTAATCTATATATAATCTATGGCCTACTTATTCTATAGCGACATAGATTATTAAAATATAAAAATAATTAATATTCTAAATATATAACTCGTAAAGATTTTAGAGCATATCACATAATAATTAAAGTAAATAATTAGTATTATACAAGGGAATTTTTAATAAGCAAATGGTTTTCGGCGAGTGTCGACAACGCTGACAAAGAACATTCGTGAATGCGTTATTATTTTACAAGCTTTCAAAAACATTAAACAATCGAAAGGAAAGGTAATACAAGTAGTAATAGTAGGCGAATACGAGTTGGGTACTATGAGTAGTATTAACACAAAAATGAAAAAACATAATTACATCTTCATCGTTATGCTCAAGATTACGTCTTCATAACGGCTTTCTGTAGGTTCGTTAACAATATATGTCCGCATTTCAGAAAAATTGTATAAGTATTTTATATTTGAAAGCGTCACAAAGTAATATGTACATTTTAGAGAGATTTACTTCATATTAGATAATAGATACCTCGCATTTGTAATAATAAACATGAATGTTTTCTAGATGTAAAGATGTAAATTTACCTTATACATTAGTTTGGCTTATTGATTTAAAAATAGTTACAGTAAATTATAAATAATAGTTATTTACACTGCTTTGAAGGATATAAGATATGAAGAAACATTTTAAAAACTATTTGTTGAACTAAAGTGAAGTGTAACTATATTTAAAACTTTACTTATTTACATTTTTTTACATTTTAATACATAAAATGTATTTTTGTATATATAATATATATCCAATTTTCAATGTTATTTAAAACCGTGTAATTTATAACTGAACGTGGTATTTTACCTACCTGTAATGAAACGTGTAAAATCGGAATCCATTTTCTGTTGTTGTGACATTTTGGATTTTGCTCTATTTCAAGTTTTTAGCATTGCTGGATAGTGAAATATTTGTGTATTTTGTAAAAAGAATGGACAATGGAATGACTAAATTACAATTTTCAATGTCGTAAATATAATATAATATATAATTAAGTGATGATTCTGAATACGTACAAGTTATGAAAGCAATGTGATTTACGCCTTTAGAATATATACAATGGGTTGAAAAAGCAATTATTACGAGCGGCATTTACTCTTTACAATTTCTACATGTTATTTTACAAATAATATTTTTCACGTATATAGTATAGTATCACATAATTTTGTTAAAATGGAATTAGAAGTATCTCCCGTGGAAAGTATGGATATGGAGTACTCCGACAATTCTGAAAATAAGTACCTGTCGTCCAACACAAATGAACAATATACAGTTATTCGCATTCCACAGGACAGTGAAAAATCTAGTAAACATTCATCAAAAAAGCAATCTAAACGAAGGAAAAAAAGTTCAAATCACTCTAGGCCTTTACCCAGGATTATAGTTAAACCCTTACCACCACCTCCACCATCTGAAAATAGAGAATGGACTGCTGCGAGTACATGTACCGACACTGCTTCCACATCAAGTAAACCATCAACTATGAGGGAAGTATTAGCCAGTATACCAGGTTTCTGTCTAAAGCCAAGAAAGAGAAGTGGTAAAAAATTATCTACTGCTGCACAGTTACAACAGACAAGAGAAGGTTGTATTGATTTAGAAACACCTGATTCTATTCTGGTTAATACAAACATTAGAGCATTACTGAACAAGCACACATTTTCACTATTACCACCCTTATATCAGTGTAAACTGGGACAATTACTTCCTAGTGTTGATAGGATTAGTTCGTCTGGAAGATTAAGTTCATCTAGTCTTAATAATGAATTTTTTGCTCGTGCTTGTTTAGAGTGGCAGGAAAGTCTATCTGGGGGTGAATTTACTCCAGAGAATCAACAAAAAATGAAGACAGAAGCAGAAAAGGAAAAGAGTAAAATTGATCCATGGAAGCTTAAGCATTTTGAACCTTTTTGGGGTGAAAAATCACACAAAGAAAAGTCTTCAGTTGGTGTGAATTCAGATAGACCATCATTAAAAACTACGATTAAACTTAGACCCACTGCATCAATAACAAGTAGCAGTACTGTTTCAAAAGTGAAGAAAAGTAAATCATCCAGCAATAGCAAAAGAATGCGCTCAGGGGGAGCTGTAACTCGATCATCCTCTAAAGTAGAAGAAAATGATGATTGTAGCACTCCTAGTAATAAAACTGTTGCCCCTATCCCTGATCTATTGCCAATAAAGAATTCTAGAGGTCAAAATCAGGGCTATGTTGAGTTCCCAATTGATTTTAGTTTTTCAGACTCATCAGGAGCTAGAGCTGATAATGATATATCAACTACTCCTGTTGATCCACTCTTGCTGCCAGATAATGAGAGTGGTAATGAAACTAAACAGGATCTAGATATGACAGTTGTCAAAATTGAAGAATCTAGTACATCTAAAGATGATGAGGAAGACAAATGTACAGACTCAGACACGAATTTCGCAGAGTGCAATAAGAGAATGAGCAGTGATGATGAAGAATATAGATTCACAAAACGGTTAAGATATGATGATGATGATAAAAGTCCATTCAAAGACTTTGAAGAAACCAAATGCACAGATGCTGAAAATGAAGTACTAGAAACATCTAAAAGATTAGGCAGTGATTGTGAAAAATATTCATTTTCAAAAAGATTAAAATTTGAAAATGGTGAGAAGATTAATGAGACATCTTTTCTTAATGCAAAGAATACAGCACAATCCATAACTGGCCCTGGGTCTGATGGGGAGGCACAGGATATGGACCATCTGTATCAAACTAATGATACAGAGTACCCAGAGCATGACACAGGTGATACAAACAGTGAAGACAGTAAAGCTACCACATCTGCATATGAGTATGATGAGCAGAGTGTTTCTTCTATGTCTAGTTTGAAAATAGAAGCCCATCTTAATAATGTATCATTAGTGAATGAATTAAATAACACGGAAAGAATAGACTATGAAGATAAACATGAAAAAAGAAATCTAAACCTAACCATTGAAAAAGAAGATGTAAAACAGACGGAAGAAATCAATGAAAATAAATTTGTCCCGGAAATTCACGGCAATAGCACAAACATGTATGTATCAAATAATTCAAATATAAATTCTCCTCTGGAAAGTAGAGATGAAGTGAATGAAGATTATGATAATACTGAAATAATGAAGGACTCTGATAACAAATGTTCAGAACAGAGTGTTGTAATAAGTCATGAAAATAATGAAATCAACAAACACAAATCTCCAGAAAAATGTAAAGACATGCAAAATATTCCTAACTATTATGATGAACATTTTAAGGATGCTGAATCATTTATATTGGAGACTGGAGGCTTGCCAATTATAACCTCCCGTAAGTTTGATTGAAATTATCTATTTCATATAAAAGAACCTTTGTCCATTTTGCCAATTTGAACTGTATGTTTGTTAGCATCTGTGTTTTTATAGCAAATGTAAAATAAAATTTTATTTTTTAGAAAGTGAAGATGTGAAGTATTCATCCCAACCAAATTTTTTGGAATTGACCTCTTATATGAGTGAAACAAGTAAGTTTTGTTCAGATGACGATTGCAGATTCCAAATATATGTAGGTAGCTGTTAAAAAATAATTTTGAAATTGACAATTAATGTCAATTTTTGAAATATTAACATTGCATTGGCAAACTTATAAGCAAAAGAGTTGTATTTAATATTTCTTGTGGATTTCAGATGTTACAGCAATAGTTACAATGCCAATGACACCAACAACTTCTTTGCCAATGATGGAGGTAACTAACACATCTGTAAGTTGAAATTTCTGACTTTAAATACTTATTTTTCAAGCTATACATAATAAATATAAATAATAAATAAGTATTTGTGTAAGAAGCATGTAATGAAAACTGTCCATTAATACTTATAGATAGTATCATATCCTGACGACCCACAAGATCAAGCTAAACCAAAAAACTCCGCCATTATGTGGAAAACTGAAAATGAATGGGTAAATAATGAAAACATAATAACTCTACATAACTTTTCCAATATAAATACTGAGACTTCAAAGTATGTCAGCGAAGACTCAAAAACTAGCATTGAAGATGTAAATATGAATGATGAAAATTGTATGTTTAAAGAAGAGAGAGATGCAAACTTTAATATGGAGTCATCGAATTCATCAGAAAGCTGTCAATCTATGAAGGACACTACTATAAAGCAAGAAACAGAAGCCGCACCAAGCTTAGTATCAAGTACAACAGTTGCCAACCCTTCTATAAATTCAACAGCTCTGCATACAGTGAGATCATCTGGAAAAAAATCTAAATTAGGAAAGGAATCCAACAGGTAACACATACTTCAACATTTTGCTTCAATTTTATTTTTATTTTTAAGTACTTAAAGGATTTGTTAAATGATCATTATTTTAAAGCTGCTATTTATTAATTAAAGGAGCCGGAGTTCCAACAAAGTACCTCCTGGGGCTGTTAACTTAGAACGCAGTTACCAGATCTGTCAAGCAGTCATTCAGAACAGCCCAAATCGTGATGCATTGCGCAGTCAACTGCGGCCGCCGCCCGCACTGCTCACGCGTCCCAACCGCCAGCCGCGCCCCCCTCCCCCCGTGCTTGTTCGACAAGTGACCAGCGCCGTGTTACAGCATAATGAGGTAACCATTGTTACTAAATAATATATATAATACTAGATTACACTATTTTTTGACTGCTGAATGTTCCCATTTAATTAATGATTTTAATAATTGCAGTACTGCACTTTAAGTCAAATAAATTTTAATAGATGCACTGAATATTCATTCTGTAAGAAAAACATAATATTATGCATTATTAATCTATTTGTATATTATTTTCAGATAAATGAAAATCGTCCAAATAACATGGGACAATATATACTGGTACAAAGAACGCCCAATGTGGCGCCGCGAGCGTCAAGTGCTCCGCCCACCAATCAAAATATCAATATTGTGAGTATTGACTATTGTTGTTGTCTATGTTTTTATTGCTGTTTTTAAATGTTAAATACTAATAGTGCTAATTTAATAGATTTATATGAAGAATATTTATGATTAAATATAAATCTTTAAATGTTTTTTTAGAATGTTGCAAGGTGTAGAAGTGTAGGAGCAGAAGACTCGTGCGTTTGCAATTTGCGTGCAATGATCCTGTGCAAAAAGTGCGGCGCATTCTGTCATGACGACTGCATTGGCTCAGCTGAGCTGTGCCTCACCTGCCTCATACGCTGACACCAAGTGCTCCCACAACCTTGCCATATACAAGCAATAGACTGATTCTAGTTTCCCTGTGTGTTTAGTGCATAGTGTTACATTCAATAGTAGTGTAATTATGGTGTGAAATAAGCCAAGTGGTGTGGTACACAGTTGTACGAAAGGTGGTGCTAATGACTTGAACATAAACATGGAATGTAGCATTTGGATGGAGACTGTCTGTGAGACATTTAGTTTATACTTGACAATTGTATTATATAAAATTATCACACATTAATATTATGACTAAGCTTATCTCTAACAGCAGAAATGTGGGATGCCAAGGTGCAGTTATAAATGTAACAGATATATTTATACATTGTATATTTCAAACTATGTGTACCTATTATTAGCAATAGCTAGCTTGAGGATATATACTCCAATTTGTTTCAAGTTTCATATGAATATATGTTAGTAATAAAATTGTACTGGAAATATTTATACATGTGCACAAATGTTTCAAGGAATGTTTTATAATAATATTAATTTAATTGTATTTTTCAAAACAATAATTCAAATAGATAGTGATGGTTGACAATGAAAGATTATGCACCTTGTCCTAAATATATTTAAGATTAATAATTGAATTACTCTAGCATAAGTCAGTTTATTTTGCCATTTCCTTATAATTTTAAGCATCACAAGTACTAGTTTCTACATTTTCTTTAAGCTATATGATGTAATAGAACTGGACTGCTAAATGAAGTCTAATGAATTTATATGATTACTTCATGCTGAAGAAATTTCTGATATTGTTTAAGTGTATGTACAGATATTTATTGTCTTGAGAAGGCTGATGAATGTAGCATCGGATTAGCTATAAGTATTAGTGTAGAATTAAAACATTTCGGGTGAGATTCTATAATTTTACAACAAACTAATAACACAATAAGATGTATACAATTATTGTATGATAGTTTTTTACACATTATTATTTTTTCTGATACATTTGAAAAATTGCTCATTGTGGTTAAATAACCAATTGTCACTTAATTTAAATATTAAAATATTTTTATTAAACATTCTATAGATATAATAATTCTTCTAATTTGTAACTCAACTGTGAAAATAAGAAATATAGGTAATGTAATTAAAAACAGCAACATTATATCCATTGCATGATAATAGACTGAACCCTACATTAACTTCTATACTTCATGTGCAGCTTTGATACTTGATGCAAATGTGTTAACAGCTAATATAAACGAAATTGAGAGATATTTTGCAATATAATAACAATAACATTTATGCTACAAAATAACTTGTATATTGTTCCATTCATTCTTCATGTGCATTGAATTAAACTTATTGAAAATATTTAAAGCTTTATAACAGTTTTACCCATGTTTTATTACATATATTCATTTTTATTGTTTGATGATTGCAAACTAAAAGTTCACTATATATAGTGTTAAATTAAATGATCATTTCTTCAGTATTATTAGCTGTTCATAAATACCAATTCATGCAATTTATGTTTCAAATTTGCATACACTTAGTTATGCAATTTATATTGATATATCTAAAGTGCCATTTTTATACAATTAAAATACAATGAATCTTGGGCTTTTACATAACACTTATACACCTATTTATACTATAGGCTAAGCACATTAAAAAGGGATAATTTGGCATTATTTACTCAAAAATTCTTTATTAATACTGCAGTGTTACTGTTTACATTATGTATTACACTTTTAAGTTATGAATGGTGATAGTCTTACTTTATGGTATGTTATTTTTTGTAGATCCTAATAATAGTTTGTGCTGCAAGACATTGTTGACTATTTGTAAAAACATTTCATTGGCCATTACATATTAAAAAGAAAAGCTTCATAATGGTACAGTTTTAACATTATTGCATCACAGGCTGTATGGGCTCAGACCCCTGCCCTTCTAACTAAATAGGGAAAAAATATTGCATCACAAAAAATAATAAAATAGGTATCTCTCTTGTTTTTCAAATAATATCTTAATATAAAAATAACAAATACGCTTTGGTTTCATCTAATATGGCTTCCCTTCTGTATCTTTAATAGGTCTTGTTTCGTGAGAAACATTTTGTTTACATTATTTGCGTAAGGTAGACACTGTATTTTTTTTTAAACCTTATAGTTGTTGACCTATGTCAGTCTTGGTATATGTACTGTGTATATTTGATATATATTATGTTTGGATTGACAAAATTGAAAAAGCCTTTAAAATATCAATCTTAGTTTTTTTTTTATATAGCCTATCTTCATTCTTCATAAATATAATGTTGTGGAATATGTTAGCTAAAGCCAATAGATAGGTAGGTGCTGCATGAAATAAAAGTATCTAACATTATTAACAACTTGCAGATTGTGATTCTTAGTAATAACCACATTCCTTTTTCATACAAGATAAGGAATTTATCAGAATTGTAGCATTTTTATTTCTTATAAAACTCTTCTATTTGTACTAAAGCAATACAATTTTATTTAAATTTTCACATAATATGTACAAAATTCGCAATTGTTATTTATTGGTATAAGTTAATTTAAGCACATGGACACTTTCTCTGATTAAAATTATGTTCTTTAGAAGAAATGGGTTTTATTTTTACCTTTTTATTGTACCGTAATAATAATTTTATTGATATTACTGATAAGCATAATATTTTAAAGAGCATAATATATTAGATTACTTTTACCTAACTTGACCCTCAATTCAGTATACATATATTCTGTAGTTCATATTCCATAAGGTTTTAAAGTTGTTGAACATGTAGGTAATTAATTACAAGAGTAGACGACTGAATTTACTAAATCTGATTACCTAGTTTCAATGATATTATATTTAATTTTTACTTTAATATAATATCATTGTGTACTAATTGTAACTAAATTTAGGATCCTGAGTTAGGAGAGCAATATTTGTTCTTTATTTCCCGTGCACATACCACGCAGCACGCGCTCTTTTTACACGCACGCACATTTTATTTTTTCCGCACATTTCCGTCCGTATTATTTAGCTGGATTGGAATTTGGAATATAGAAACATAGGAAAAATTTAAACCATTATTTTATTTTTTGTATGAGCAACACAGAAGAGTAATTGATTGTCAAATAGATATTTTGATTTTGACGCTGAACTGTCAGCTATCTTTACGATATTAACCAATGAAAATCCATTTCACCAATAATAGAATAGAACCAATCAAAATAAATATTCGTTGTCTAATACAGTAAGACCGACCAATAATTTTTTTAAGGTTAGGATTAAAAGTTTCTAGAACGTAAAAGAGCATAAAGGCGTTGACACTAAACGTCAGATTGAAGCCTGACATTTTTGAATAATTATTGCTCAGCGCACTGTAGCGGAAGGTTGTTATGGAAAGTAGTGCGTAGCGTACTTGTATATTTACGCTCTAGTCCGCTGAAATACATAATTAGTTTTATATTTAAAATGAAATTGTAACTTTATTATGTAGAACCTGTTACATTTTCGTGGCCCGAAAATGTCGACAGTGCTTTTGGCCGTCGTTGCAGTGATATTGTGTGTACTTTTTCGAATTTTGAATGTGAATAGTCAACCTCATAAGCCTCTTATTTATGGCCGAGATAAAAATTTTATAGAAAACATTCTGTTTATTGTTCCATTTCTCAATGAACCGTGAGTATATTATTTTCTTTTTAATTTGTAGACTTTATTTATAATTTAATAAGTAAAATAAACTTTCGAGTGATTTTATTATTTATTTATTATTTTAATTAAACCCGTTATATATGTAAATACTCTAAATTAACTACATTGATATAAGAAGCCTGAGATATGTGAATTTAATCTTAGTTTAATTCTATTATTAGCATGGTAAAGGTAAATAAGTAAACTTATGATTTATTACTTTCTAACCCTCACAGAAACAACAATTTGTGTGTTACTAATATGTATTTAACTTGTGATTTGACTGTTTCAATGTTTATAAATATTGATTTCTAAATTCCTTATCATTTTTAAGATCTACCTAATGTAATGGTATTTCTTGTTCCCTTTTTCTTATGCACTAAAAGTTCTTAAAATGTTGATGCAATAATAACTAATGAATAACTGGATACTTAATACCTAATGCAATAGTGTAGTTATTTAATACATAGATTAATGTATACAATTAGTTATTAACAATTACATGTAATTGTATAACTACAATAGGCGGTTCTTGCAAATTCATTCAGACTACAGTTAAATAATAATAATAATAATTTATTCATTCAATACAATTCAATCACAATATTTCAATACATTAACAATTTGCAGTGACATTACATTTGTATTGAGTCTGGTGCCTAAACTAGGGTACAAGCCCGTACTTCAGGACACCAGGCCCATAAGTTGTGCCAATGTATAATAATTGTATCACATTAATCAATTTTTAGTTAAATACAAGTTACAAAATATTACTGTATTCTCAAATTATTGTCTGTAATTTAGATCAAGTTCACAAGTGCTTATCATCATTCATCATTATTGTTTAAGATAAATTTTCTATTAATCTTATCATTTTATAAAGTAAGTAATATATTTATTTTATTCTGTGTACCCATTAAAAATACCCAATAGTAATTTATATGGTTATATGAAAATATGAATGCACTCTCAAAGTGAGTTTATTTCTAATAATAGATTTAAATTAATTGCAATTTGAACCAATTGAGTTGTGTGTCATTTGCTATCTATGAAGAACTGCCACAATTTTATTGAACACTAGATCAAAGTTAATATGAAAGTCCACGCGGACGGAGTCGCGGGCAACAGCTAGTTAATAATATAAAGTTTGTTACTTTGTCAGAGGCTTTTTCTGAATGTATCTGAATTACTGTGTAATTTCGTTTTTTAATAATTATTTTATCGTAAAAAAACAGATTATTTTTAAATGTTAGGAACCAGTCAGGCCTTCAGGTATGAGTCATAACTAGATTTAAAAAAATAAGAATACACCGCTTGCATATAGCTAAGCAAAAATAGTTAATCAAAGCAGGTTTAGTCATAAGTGTTAGAAATAAGTAAACAATAAACAAAATTATCGAATCTAAATATTTATATTCTCCTTTGTTGCAGTTACATTCCAACGCGTCTTTGGGGGTTTAGCGGACACGTGCAAACAATCCTGCACAGTTTGATCGGTCGCGTTCGATGCCCGTGGCCTATTGGTGCCAGGATATCTCTGATCTTGCCTGATCGTTCTACACTAACCTACGATTTATATGAACCTGTCGGCGCTGAACATGAAGGTGTGTTCGAATATATAGTTAAAACATTGAGCTATACGCTAAAAGTGGTATAAATCAACATTTCGATTGTATTGCATTTTTTTAAAGCATCACGATTGGTAACTCATTTTTAAGTTTACATAAAAGGGTGTATAATTTTGAAACTTCTATTGAATAATATAAAGTAGTAAAACTCTGTAATATGTAGAATAAAATAAAATAATGTAGGTGACTGACCTTTAAGATTAAGAAATATAACTGTTCATTAACCAAGGTAGTCAGGTGCCGTTGGGTTAATCTTGTTTAGGTTACGACAGTGAACAAATATGTATTACGTGAGAGCAAAGCAATATCACATAATTATCTTAGAGAAAACTACCATACAAACATATTACCTAATTGATCTGCTTAGAACGGGTGTCCTATTATTTCCAATTACCCTCAGGTTTTTGGGGAAGAGTGGTATGTATCCTGCTTGTAATGTTTACAGGCACTGTAACATTGTATAATCACAGTATCACAGTGATTACTTTTTGTCATCGATTATTTCCTAAGCATAACGAGACTTCATCTGTTTCTAAAAATAAACCCTATATTGTTTATAAACAGATGACGTCACAGTGGCAATATGTCCTGGCATCGGAAACACGTCAGAGAGCGTATACATCAGGACGTACGTGCATTACTCTCAGCGGCACGGCTACAGGTGCGCTGTCCTCAACCATATTGGGGCCCTTAACAGCGTGCCTGTTACTGGCAACCGAATCTTCTCATATGGTAAGTTGTTGGTCACTTTTTACTTTATAAGATTTCGTAGTTTCATTTTAGGTGGTACCTACAGCCATGGTGTAAGGCTGAATTGCGTCGCGGTGGTACCATTCCTCCTCAGAAACCTAAAACAAAAACAGATTCGCTAAGTAGCGAATGAAGTAATAGGCCCATTTTCCCTTCCAGAAGACTCATTTCTCTTTAATATCTTTTTGTGACAGGTCCCGTCATTTTTAACTATTAAATGATTTCGAAAAAATAGTCGCAAAGCTAAGTACCTCAAACTTAGCTTTGCAACTGTTTATCAGCGGAGGTGGTAACTTACCATCAAGCGAAACTCATGAGTTGCCTACAAATAAATAAAACACATCCTGAACAATTTACATATAAAAAAAGACAAATTCGCGACTGATTTTTTTAAATTTGTTTTTTTAACTCCCACCCTTACCAAATTGTTGAAAATTAACAAATTAAAACATGACAATATTAATGTAATACAGTACATACAAATTCATTACACACCCTAAGAGGGTGAAATAAGATATGAACCGTTTCGAAAAGAGAGTGATGCGACAACGGTTAAACAAAAGGTCTATTATTATTATGAATTTAATCAAGCTTAATAAAGAGTAAATCAAGTAAAGCAACCCGCATGTGCTTTTTACGATGTATTCGGTACATTTTGAAAGGATACTTTTAAAAATACTTTCAGCCTTGTTAAGCTGCTGTCCTTAAACCATGTTGTAATATTACTTCCATTTGAAGTCGGCAGTTAAAATTATATTTAAATTTTACTTAATATATAATATATTAAAAAAGGAAATATATATTATATTTAATGGATTTCATTTGCTGCAAATTGTATTACCATTCCTAGCGGTTTTTCTCATAAATTGCAAATCTCGTATTTCATTGTAATATACGATAGCCTTCCTTATGAATGAAGCTTTCATAATAATATGGAATCATATTTTTTATATTCGATTTCGACCATTCGCTTAAGTAGGAAATAAGCACAAAAGGGTTTGAACTAAAGAACTCTTCAGCTTCTTGTACCTAATACCTATTATCTTCATAGTATACTATATTATAACATTAAATAACTATATCTAAGATTTTGCCTTCTTAGGTACCTATAAAAGGTATCCTACGATTTTTATAATATGTAGGTATATTAAAACTCATCGATCGGAAATGAATTTAAATAAATGAAAATAATAAACACTCAACCTTATTTTAAATGTTTTTCTTTTTTATTTACAAACAACTTCCGCTATTAATCAATACAGGAACGCTTCCTACTGGAAATTGTAATTAGAGCGTAAACTACAGTTCAAAGGCCATTTACTTTCGTCTTGTTTATTTATATTATTTTAAAAAAGCAAGTGCGCGTTGATCAATAAACGATATATGTATAACCTTGATGAAAATTATTTCTTGATACAAAATTTATTTAAACGTCTGACGGCAGTTTAGAAACAACGAGTCTAATTATTCAGATGTGATGTCATCTTTGTGGCTCTCGTACATTAACACATGATTGAGTCACGGTAACCAAAAGTTAGGATCCACCATTTGAGCAGGTTATATGCACCTTATGTAATGTTTATTTATAGTTCAATGTTAAGGCCTTAGTGGAAATGTGAAAGGAAACACCTTTGTAACGTCTAATAAATATAAACGAAAATAGATAATTTAACATTTATGGATTAGGGTCATTACGGTTTGAGAAAATTGTTTTTTAGAGTCACAACTTGACTACAATCTTACGTAATATGTATAAAATGGAATCGTGTTTTTATTCAGTAATTAACATGGTTTCCAATATGGTAACGTTTCTAATGCATGATTCTAAGAAATAAATAGTAATAACATATCATGTATACTATATGTTGTTTGTCTAAGTATCTTTGATAAAATGTCAGCTACAAGAAAATAATTTGTATTTTTATTTCAATTAATGTTAACCTTAAAGTACATATTAAAAAAAGTATACGTAGAAGTATTTATGTTTAAAAGGAAAACTATAAATTGAATTATTATTAAGTTTTTAAAATGAAATAGTTATCGTATTGATTAATATCGTATGATTTTGCACGTAATATCGCATTTAGCAAGTGAACGAAGTTCCAAATAAAACAACAATCACGTTTGTTTAACATGTCATAGTTATCTCCAAGGCTAACGATCTTTTCGTCGTCCGCTGCAATTAATCGACGGAGCGATTCTATTTATCTTCATAACTCATTATTGTTTCAGGTCACACAGATGACTTCAATTACATGGTAGTGAATCTCATGGAACGGTATCCTAGCACAAAGTTGATTCTAGTCGGATTCAGTCTTGGCGGTAATTTAATCACGAAGTACCTAGGCGAGGACAGGAAAAGGCCTACAAATATTATCGGCGGGATCTCTATTTGTCAGGGATATAATGCCATCGAGTAAGTATACACTGGATGATGAACCGCAATTATGTGTACGATGCCGTATAATGATTTCCCTAAATAAAACTGTTGCTTTAGCCGTTGCTATGGTGACTAATAACAAACACTTAGGTGTGAGTAACATTTCACGGTTTATATAATCCATACTAATATTATAAATGCGATAGTAGCTCTGTCTGTCTGTCTGTCCTTCCATCACGCTTAAACTACTGAACCGATTAGAACGATATTTGGTACACAGATGGTCTAGAGCCTGGGGAAGAACATAGGCTACTTTTTAACTGGAAAAAAGGGTTAAAAGGAGGGAAGGGGGGGAGTCAAAGATTATATGAAACTCGACGCGGACGGAGTCGCGGGGAACAGCTAGTACGCTATATATGCTGTTTTTTTCTTATAAAATATATCTATAGAAAATGAATTTACTATTCATTTTCTATAGATATATTATTGAACCAAAAAACCTGAATGCATCTCACCTTTCTTCTTTTTCTCGCTATATTGTTAATAGGAATAGTTAAACAAAAGTACACTAATAAACCGTAACACGTGTAAAGAGAAGAAATCGATAACTCTCGTCCTATGTTTGTGAAATAGGATAATCTTATGTTACAACATGTCTACTGTGTAGTTACGGGACGTAGGCATTTCATAGCAATGTATTAGATAATCAAATATATGCTAATTAAAAAAAACGAAATGCATATAAAGTGAGAAAGAAAAAAAAAATTGATAAACGCTTATAAGCCAGTCTTAATTTGCTGATACCAAATGAATAATGGCCGGGTAATTAAAATCCCTAAAGTCATTTACGTAGAGCAGTTTATCAGGTAATAATTATACTTTTGCCAATTCTGAGTTTACTGCCGTATAATATTAAGGTCAAATGATTCGCGTCGTGTAAACATTTAGATATCAGTTCTGGAGTCGATGTTTTAACAAGATAATTTAGTTTTAAACGGTTTAGTAATTAAATCTGATTAAAGTTGTAGCTAATAGATTTATTAATGACAATGACCGGGCTGATTATCCAATTATGTTTCTCGTGTTTCTCTATACTTTTCTTTGTTTTTTTTAGTCTTATAAAAAAAGTTTGAAAAGGAACGCTGGTGCGAATTTTAAGTTTGCCAATAACATTTTCTGTTGACGTAGATGCGAAAGAGAGGTACGAACCCGACATGACCGGTCAAAACTGAGCCTAAAAATAAAGCCACTTGTTGAAATGTACACACAAAATGTTTACAGTTGAAATTGCTTTAACAAATCTATAAGCAAAGACCTGACCGGCTTACAGATTCTCAGTACCGAAGTAACACGTCGGTTCAGATTTCTTCGGGATTCTTCTATTTCTAATGCTGTGTTTATAATTAAAATGTATATTACATATAGATATTAACGTTGAACTATTTAAAATACATTTACTAAAAAGTCTTAAGAAACCTTAGTCATCACAGACCTATATGGCTTTTTAATTTTTTTTTGCAATTTCAATGTTGCTTTATTACGGATGATGGCTAAAGAGAGCAAAGTATACTAATTATATATGAGTACTTGTTACTTTAATTAATGATTCATACAATAATTGCATCGACAGCACCACAATATGAAGTGTGTTATGCCGTTTCTCACAGAAATCGATAAGTAAGGTCACACAGCGTGATTCATTATTAGTGAAGTATTTTCTAGAACAATGTTCTATTCAAATATTTTCCGCACATTTAGTAACAGGAATTCAATAATATCCGATCGTCGGTGTAATCGCCAATAGTATTTACAACCGATATGTTTTATCTCTAAGATTTTTATTTAATTCAATTTTATGAATCATCTTATCTTTTATATTATTTGGTAAAATTATTCCTAAAGAATCATTGCCTAGAAACTAGAACCTGTTACAAGCGGTTGCGTAATATTGTGCTTCGAATAAAATTGATTACACTTTTATATCAGTCTGTAGTAATATAATATTGTACCTACTTTACTTTTGCGAAGGGATTTAGTTATTAGAACAGTCAGTTCGTGTCAAGGATGAACTGTGTTTTACCACAAATGAAAAGGTTTCGAATGAATTGGATGACGATGTATCGGTAAAGTTGGTAAACCTAATCGGTGAAACGTTGTGAAGTGGAAAATTCCCAAATAAAACCAGAAATGTATAAATTTTAATTGGCAGTATATAATTTTCAAATATAAATTGTTTTTCTGCATGAAGATGGCTTTTTAGATACGCCCGTTGATAATATCAAATAACATTTTTAATTAAATGAAAATAGTATGAATCATTGATGCTTATGTCATGCAGTCCTTAGTTATATTATAAACTAGCTGTTGCAGGCGACTCCGCCCGCGTTGATTTTCATACAAACTTTCATCCCCTATTTTATCCCCTTGAGCGTAGAATTGATCAAAATCCTTTCTTAGCGGATGCCTACGTCATAACATCTACCTGCATGGTAAATTTTAGCCCGATCCGTCCAGTGGTTTGGGCTGTGCGTTGATAGATCACTATGTCAGTCAGTCACCTTTGAATTATATAGATATATTTAGATGGGAAAGTTTGTAAGGATGTATAGATGTTAGTTACTATTAGTATATACATACAAATAACAGAATGAATGTGTTTCAAATTAGGCATAGACTTGATTAACCCAAAGTAGATATATTCTTATCCCGGTATTGCAGATTGCCACGGGAACCAAAATTTCGCCATACAAACCACAGGGCGGAGCTAAATTGGAATATTTTTAATTCAATGTAAATTGAATGAATCATTCATAGTCTCTTTTATTCTGGTCAAATAACTTGAACGAACCACGAACTAACGTATCGTATTTCAGTACGATGGTATACCTGCTGCAATGGCAGAACTTCCGCCGCTTCTACCTGTACATAATGACGGACAACTATCGCAACATCATCACGCGGCACAAGCGCATGCTGCTAGGCAACGACATGAAGAGCCGCTACAATCTCGACGAGAAGATGATCGTGTCCGCGGGGACGCTGCCCGATTTAGATGAAGCTTATTCTAGGTGAGTCTTTTAACCAACTTCAAAAAAAGGAGGTTTCTCAATTCGATTGTTTTTTAAAAATGACTCTCACTTACTCATTAAACACATACCTAGACGTTCTTCTCTTTATCATCAAAGTTTACTGTATGACTAAAGATTTTTAGTGTGAATTTGGAAATTACCTTACATTTTATAACTTACCTCGAATAACTGTTTAGTAAAATTAATAAAAGCTTATACATAATTTATATTAAATATTTGCTTAGATGTAAGTGAATGAAACATATTTGGTAAATTAAAAATGTTATAACAACTAATTAGCATTAATTATACATAAGATACACCCTGAATACGATGTTACAGTTGGTCTAAGTGTCTTGATGGATAATGTGTTTTATGAAGCTCACTATTTAATACTATATCTTGTTTTGCAGAAAAGTATACGGGTTTAATTCAGTAGCAGAGCTATACAAGTGGAGTTCCTCATATTTCTACCTCGATAAAGTGAAGACCCCAATGATATTTATTAACGCGCGCGACGACCCCATAGTTCCTGAACCGCTCTTGCCGATCGTCAAAGAGTTTGTTAGTGAGTATATTTGATATATATTTTTTAATTATTAAATTATTATGTATCTTTAAATCTATACTATCAAGTCTTCCTTCATATCCAAATTCTAAACTAGAAGTTTCGAATTAAGGTTTGTTTCCTCCTCCAATAATATGTTACGTTACTACATTTAACTCATCATTGACACTAAAATATAAAATACCCGGAGCCAGCCCTGGCTTGGCAAGACCTTTCTCTTGAATCACTTTTTTAAATAAAAAAACACCTTTCTTAGTTTTAAAGATTTAAGCATACATGGACCGACACATGGAGGCGACTTTGTTAATGATAGAGGTATTTTTAATGAGTGTAGGTATGTATTTTAAAGGTTCGCACGATAAGAAGATGTACCTCGAGCTGGCGCACGGCGGGCACCTGGGCTTCTACGAGGGCGGGCTGGTGTATGCGAACCCCGTGACGTGGCTGGACCGCGCGCTCGTCGGCATCGTGGGCGGCCTGCTCATGGCGCACAACAAGGCGCCCGCGCACGCGCCCGCCGACCGCGACGCGTCCGACGAGGAACCGGATCTCATCAAATCAGCAACCATCCTCTACAGGGACCCCTTAGAGAAACCACACAAAACGTAAACATTCCAATTTTGAATTCGAATTTCGTGGAATGGCCGCCGCCAGCGTCGCGGACGGTTTGTGATGGCGCGACTTTGTTGGCGTAGCATATTTTTGTATAAGTTTTTTATACGTGAATGTATTAGTATTTGAAACGAAAATAATAAATCCACGGACGGTATACCAGATATGTCTTAAACGATATGTATATGCTTATTATCGCGATATAAAATATAACATGTCTGTCATGATCTGATGACAAAAAGCAGTTTTTATTTGTCCGTTTTTGCTATATTATTTGACAATTACACGTAGAGAGCACATTCACAATTCCATTTAATATGCAACGCTGAATAAAGTAACGTTTTATGATTGTTACAATTGAGATTGTTGACGTAGTTGCGTGATTGATTTATTTATTAAAAACGACAAACCCGACAGTTATAGGGAAGTCCGTGCCTAAATGCTAACATTGAAGCAGCACTAATTAATTGTATATTCAGTGTGCACTAAATGCATTAATGAAGCACAATAAATTATATAGTAACATTCCAGTGGAACTGGATTAATTAGAATTAAAATCTCATATGTTTCATTTCAAAGCTTTCGTAGAATTCTTGTCGTTTATTTGTGAAAATGCGATATGTTTGTTAGATTATCTGTGAATGAAAAATAAATCTATGTATTTAATTGCATTTACGTAATTGTAATTCTATTGTTACTGTTGCTTTTTTACATACAATATTGATTGAAATGGCAAATTATTGTTTGTATGACAAGAAATTGTAATATGACACTTTTGCGACTTAAATGTTATTGACAAAAATGTTAAATAAATTACAGTCAGAATGAATTCTTCTGAATTTTGAATAACTCGATAATTAATCTGATGCTGTGATATTGTTTTAAAACAATACAAGTTATGTTTGCGAATTTTAAATTAATATAATATGCATTTTAGTTCGTATTTTAGGACAATGTAGCACAACTTTACTATTTTTATTTATTGCATAATATGATATAGAAAAAGCAAAATATATTAATGTAATAGGTTTACCATAGTGTATCAAAATTTTCACAAAGCTATCATTCCGTTTTGTAAATCAAATAAAGGATTTTAGATTGGATACGGGCAATAAAAGAAAAGGTGCTAGTATAAGTTACACATTCCCACCGCTAGTTACAAATTGGAAAAACATTGCCAGCATTTAATAAATAATATGCGGAATAATTTCATCATAATATGTCTATATCTATGTATCTCATTATTGACAAGCTATTATATTATAAATTTATTATAATGTTGCTTTTTAAAAAAATAATTGAGTACAAATTTTGTTGTAGTATTGCATTAGCCACAGATGCTGTGTTAAATACATGGAAACTTTTAACTTTCAATCTAAAAACGTTCTATATGAAAATCAACGTATGTTATCTATGTTGTTAAAATTTAAATAAAAAAGAGCTTCGCAATTTTACGAATACCTATTAAGTATTGGTGAAGGGTTATTTATATTCAAAGATAAATTCTTTAAAACAAGAAACAGTTATTACTGACTCAATGTTATAGGAGGCGTAAAAATATCAGTAAAATAACATTTATCTCAATTAACTAAGATTGTAATATGTAGCTAGAATAAAAGTACAATTTGAGCATTGCGTCAATGGCGCTTTATTGTACAGGATTTATTCGGTACTTATTGCCTTGAATCTCCAGATAACAATTGTGTATATGTAATAATGTTGAAGTACTTAGCCCAATTTTGTATCTAGTGTGTACTTATGGTACCAAAACATTGAATGATCTTTCATAAGTCGAGAGGAGAACAAATGGCCTATCTAACCAGGCAATGTTAAATATTTGCCGAATACCGTGTTCTAACTATGCGTATGTATAAAAATAAAATGTTATTTTTTAAAGGTATTACATGAAATATTGTTTCTATTATGCTTTGTAGTTCATTCTAGTTGCGAAAATTGTGTGTTTTAATGCCGTAGAGTTCACAGGCATCCGATGTGTTAACAGAATAAATTATTATTCAATGTTTTATTTCTTTTTTATCCGTGAATAAAAGCAAAAAATTATTTGTGCAAAGGAACATTAATTTTGTTTCCTTTTCGTGGCTTATAATTGGCCGATGTAATTTCAAATTGTCAAAATAAAAGTATGTAACAATAAATTTGTATTTTATTTGACTTTCTGTTGGGGAATTTATCTAGAATCTAGATTATTATATAAAGGGTTAAAATTATAAGGGGCTTAATTTGAATCTAACAATCGTTTTGAAAATCGATATAATAAATAAAATAAAATAAAATAAAATAAAATAATCCTTTATTGCTGCTATTAATACAAAATTAAAATAAAATAAAATAATTGTTTTTATCTGTTAAAAATACAAAATGAAGAAAATACAATAAAATAGATGAACAGGAAAATAACAGAAAAATAACAGCAAAGGGGGAGGGCTCAGCTTGTGCTACACTGAGTAGGATACTCTGTGTAGCGCTGGTTTTCAGCCTCCCCGTTACAGCAACTACTAAATAAGTATAATATACTATATAATTATATTGTAATATCATAGTACGAAATAAGTACTATGATATTACAATATAATTATATAACACTTTATACTGATAAACTTACTCTATAAAATAAATATCCCAAAAAAAAACCACTTCAATATCAATATTACTTTCACAAATCAAATGCATAAAAAAGTTTACAGCCGAACGGTATAAAATAAAAACGGTTGAAATAAAAGCGTTCCCGTGTAATAAAAGTTATAGAACGTATTTCAGTTCCAAAATTTTCGAGAATTTTCCAGAACATTCTAGAAATTTCTAGCATTACGTTGAACTGGGCGTGAGCTGTTAATCTTTTCAACTTCCAAAGTTCATTAGTTAATTTCATTTCATTTGGAGAGATTAACTGAATTGTGCTATTTGGTGAAATTGCTTCAACTTTGAGATAATGGCTAGTCATTTAGAGGTGCATCGTATTTTTTTCTTAATATAATGGCAAGCTATAGTAACCACCACTACTTAAAAAAGAGAAAAAAGGATGTATGAAAAAATCAATAAAGTTAGAGAAGGGAAAGAATCTACCTTTCCAAATGAAACGCAATGGCATTTATGATGAGATGCGATTATTTGATGTCGATTTTCTGAAGTATGGTACCCGGCCACGCGGCTGGGTAAGCCGGCCCAATTCCGCCTAACGACGACCTACAAACAAATGATTATCCTAATTACCCAGTAATATTATAAATGTAAAAGAAGACATATTTGTGACTCTTTCACGCAAAAACTACTGGACCGATCATCATGAATTTTTACACATATTCATAGAGCTATGAACATAGGCTACTTTTTACGATATTTATTTAATTGGTTAGAAACGAGCAGAGCTGCGCGTGAAAGCTAGTACTATATAATATGGTCGTATAAACATGTTAGTTTGCCCCAATTCTGTCTGAAAGCATGATCATATTTTGCACTCATGGGGAAATGGACCGACTAAAAGCGAGGTAGGTATATTTAATCACCTTGAACTAGAATCATCTTTCCAAAAAACCGGCGTTGATTCGCGTTGCCAAATAATATGTTATTGGGTACTTCTCCTGCATACCTGTTATTCTATGCTTCATTTGATGTAGTATAGTCTCTTTTCTTAAATTCTTAAATATAAAATCAATGATCAAAAATAATGTATAGTACGTCTTCAAGGTTCAAAGCTTCTTCTTAATTCTTGACTTTCTTAACGCGATAAAACCCGCTAAAAATAAATAGTATAGTTGTAATTAGAATCATTACGGTTTTCACCTCACGTGATTCATAAAAAGCGAATAGGATATCCAATTTATGGGCTAGCAATTTTCGAAAAGAGATAAATGCCGGCTCGGGTCGTAAAAAGACGATAAAGAAAATTAAAACCGATCTGCCTTGCCTTTTTAATGTGAACCACCGAACGGTGATATCAAATATGGAGAAATTAATTATTTTTGTTTTATGTAAGTTGAATTTATATTTTTACAAATCGAGAAAAGAATTATTTTTCAATGAATGTCATAAATTATTTTTATAGAAAGTTACTCTGTAAGTTTGAAAGATTTTCTTTTATCTACTGAACCTATTTTGAAAATTCCTTTACTAAAGTAAAGCTAAGTACATGTCTTGTAAACATATTAGTAAATATATTATATACGTTCGTTACAAGAAATAAATAATCGATTCCAGCGCTGTTCCTAATAGTAGAAGCCTATCCAAGACCAGGAATCCAAGTGTATGAACTACGTAAGTCTAAGAGCAGGGAATATGGTGTCGACGATCAGTACTTCGATCCTGAAGGTCTGAGAGAGGAAGAATATTCAAACGATAACGCGAACAGCTTGGCCACGAAGCTACTACAATTGCTTGCTGTTATAAAGGAACATAATGAAGTCGAGACGCATGGCTATGATCATGATGTTAATGATTTGACACGCAGCGTGGCTCTTGTTATTTTGCCTTTGGGAAAGCCGTAAGTAGAATTAAAGTCTAAGGGAAATGTATCTTTGCTCGATTTGGATATAAAGTAATACTCTTGCGTTGTCATGGTAACAAAAGTAGGTAATAATATACCGATTAACAAGGAACTTTTTAAAAAGAAGAACTAGCAAGGAAGACTGGATCCTTAAAAGTGAAAATCTTAAATTCCATATGCTAAATGTATTTATATAGTGTGTAAAGATAGAAGAAAAAAGTCAAAATAACCAAATAAGACAATTATTTCAATCTAAATGAACTACCTACTCTTTCTCATAAAATACTAAATTGAATTCTATTCGTTCTAGCCAAGATACATTATACGTTAACAGGCATACAACATAACATCCATATCTCATACAACGTTTACAATAAAACCCGCTGTTCAAACAAAAACATTACGTTAATACCTGCGCGTTTAATTATAAGTATATTCCGTACAGGCGACCACAACCGACCGCATTCGGGAAGCTACTGCGCTCACCGCTTCGGAGTCAATATGAGGGTATTCGCAATTCTCTTTTTTTTTTATTATTAACGTCCGTTCTCATTTTAAATTACTGGCCGCTAACTGTCACTTTTATTCTTTTTCTGTCATTGTCACTTTTTTAACTAAGCGGTTAATTATTACGTACAACAGAGAGTGATATTTTTTTGCTTCCCTTTGTCAATGCAAGAATTTATTTTAACTAAATTATTATCTTGGCGTAGTACAAGCTGCGCTCCAAGGCTTACCCGCACTCATTCATTCACTTTTGCATAATAAATCCGGGGCAAAATTAGCATCACAATAATAAAATTATTATTAAACGGGTCGACTATTCCTGAGCTTATAGTAATACTTTTGAATCGTCATAGCTAATATTATATAACAATTATGTACCATAGGCCGAAAGAACTGCAGAGTTAGTTAGTTGCTCTTTTAAAATAGAACGGTACAAAGAACGCAGTAATCAAACCTTTCGTCTTTAGAGTAATTAAGTAAAGATTTTATTATTTGCAAGATTAAAGATACATAAAACAATGTTCAGTTTCAGGCGTGGAAGACAGAACTGCGCCTCCCAGGATAAGAAGACCATACGATGATGACTATTAGAAAATTGTACTGTATATACATGTATCATTTATGTGTTCTTGTTATCATTTGAAACTATAGTCAATAAATTGCTATGAGAAGTATTTGGTGCAAATCTAAATTTAAATCTTATATTAATTTCTTTGTAATAAACTCATAAACTGTTATTGTAATTTTAAAAAAAGGAGATTTTTTTCCTATTGCTTATGGAGTTGTAATGAGCAGGTTTCTTTAGGTGTAGCACAGGTACATTTTATTATTAAATATATACATGATATATAGGACGCGCCTCTTGTTATAAAAAAATATTAAAGACGAATGCAACTAGTAGTTGCATAGTATAAAAACTCTATGTATTCAGATACTCATTTAATAGAACATATATTACCCAAAATCTATAAACAAAACCAGTCATAATGATCCAATCTCCAATCTGGCGCGAGACTCGAATTCGATACCAAGAAAAGTCAAGAAACATCATACAAGTACAGTATTAGCTTCGTGCCAAACATCAGTGTCAAACTCGAGCCAACGTATAACGCAGTATATCCTGGGAAAATTCAATATGAAAGCAATAGCCAATGCGAGCAAATCCCGGTAACAAATAGACGGTCCGAAACGGGATCACAGCGTCGCTTATTCAATTAGTAGCTGTCCGCTCCCCTTGGGTCTTTTGTGCTTATATATGGTACTAGGTATACAATGTTCCAAGTCTAAGGACTCTGCTATGACAATATTTCTTTGTTAACTAAGCTTATTATGGATAAGAGTGTGGAAAGAGAGAGAGAGAAAGATAGAGAAAGAGACAGAGATAGTGAAAGAGAAAGAGATAGCGAGAGACGTCGGAGAGATCTTGATCTTTCAAATTACTCTTAACAAAATTTGCTGTGACAGGGCCTTGGCGTGAAAAGTTTTAAGGATTTAATCATACAGACAGACACATGAAAGAGACTTTGTTTTTTACTATCTTATTATAAGTAAAAATAAACTTTTTTTTCAAAGCGTTTAAAAAGCACTTCACATGATTGAATCGTGAGCATTACGATACCCATCGAGGTGTGATGCGTCTGATCTATTTGCGCACATACCGATGGACAGATGTGGACCCTTGTTCATTTGTGCTTCATTAATTAATTAGAATATCGCCATCTATGCTGGAAAGTAACAGGCGTCTAATATCATTGTAATGTATTTAAGTAGGTATGAGTTTTGTGAACAGGATTTTTTACCGTTGTTTTTGGCAGATGATTATCGACTGAGTATAGTGTTACAGGTGATAATAAACGGTTTCCTTAATATATAACCAAATAGATAAAAATTAATTATACCTTATTATAACTGTCCATTTCTTACCTTATAATAAGTGTCGTCTTTACATTTTTCTGTTTGTATTTATATTAACTACCTATACTATAATATTGTTATGATTACTGGTTAGTATAGCACATACGCATGGGGTTATGTTAGTAAACTTGTATTGTCTATTAATCTATAAATATGATGTCCTCATTATAACATATTTTGTCATCACGAATGTTAACTGTGAAGTATGAAAACCGGGAGAGTAAATATAAGACGTCCGTTCGTAACTGGTTTATTTAATGAAGTGCCGTGTTTGGCACTCGATACAATATACAGTGATTGTTTATACAATACATTACATTAACTTTTGTGATCAAATGTATCTTTATCAAGCGGTCAAACGTCGGTTCAAAGAGGAACGTACCGTCACGTGTATTGTTAGTTTATTTGTTCAGAGTTTGGGGTGGATCAAAATGGACGGCGTTGTTCAGACACAGTACGTGTAACATTGTGTCTTATTAGTGAATTATTGGACAAATTCTTAACGAGGTAAAATAATTTTATCGACTTATCTCAATTGCTAGGTTTATAGGAACTGGCGGAAGATCAAAGGTGTCCACTACCGGCTGCGGTAAGATGGAACACAGTGTGGTTTTGGTTGATACAAATCAAACATAAGACTTTTTCCGAAGTCCATGAGTATCCTTTCAAGATTTCACCACCACAAAAAATGTCCTAAAATGTAATTTATTCTCCCTTGAATGGCGTGAACTCATAAATTTTATCTCTTATCAATAAATTATAGATAGACTAACAAGTGATCCCACAAAACACTTATTACTAACTACACACTTATAACTACCAACCGAAGACATGGTGATTAATTGTATTTGTGTTTTGACTATTACTAATGCTTATTATAAAAATAAGAACTGAACTATCGCCTCTTTATCTTTTATAGAATATTTAACTTTCATACAACAATGCATTCAAAAAATTTCAATGTTAAATTCAATGAACTCAAAAATAGTCTAATAGAATTACAAGTCTCATATCACCGTAAAGGCTATTTTCGCGTGCACTGTATCCGAGTGCCGAGTGATATTTGTGGACAGGACGTGAGTTAAATCAGGTTTAGATCGGTTCGTTAGGTCAGATTGAGCCTAGCGACGACATCTGACTCCACTGGTTTCTATTTAATACTATATTTTAAAGCCAATTCTTAAAGTAAAGAAACTTCAATGTTTTAGACAAAATGGCTTCCTGCCAATTGAGCAAATATCTAAATTAGCAACTGAAAAAAACCATTACCTAATTTATATACACCACAGCTAAAACATATATCGCGTGACACGAAATGTCAATACTGACAGCTGAGTTCATATTAAACGTCAAATCAGCTTTCTTTTTTTTTTCTTTCTTATATTATGGCATTAGCGTCTAGCTTTTTGCCAATGTCAATGTAATAAAAGGCAACGTGGTCAAGATAAAAGTCGATATGAGTCAAGTAAAATCTGCGGCGGGGGGTTTATTGACTCTCTGCCGTATTCTGCGTTGCATGTTTAATTTGCATGGTTTCTTTTGAAACGGCGGGGTCTTTTTGGGCCCCGTTATGGTGTTTGTACTTGTTATTTGTTTTTTATATATTTTAATTTTATTAATTTATTTTAAAAAATTTTAACTTGTATTTATGTGTGTTAGTGGGGTCTTTTTGGGCCCCGTTATTGTGTGTTTACGTGTTATTTGTTTTGTATATTTTAATCTTAGTAATCTATTTTAAACATTTTTAAATCGTATCTGTGTGTTATAGCGGGGCCTTATTGGGCCCCGATAGCTAGGTGTATTTTACAAAATATGTGAAGCCCGAAAGGGCAAGCCTGTCGGGGTCAGCAGGCGGAATTGCGCGAGCGATCCCCCGCCCCGATTCAAAGGCTAAGAGTGGCAGAGGGTTTTAGTGGGTATTCCTGGCCGTGCGGCACCACATCACGCCCCCATCGGCCATGGTGAGTCCCACATAACCCGTCGCTCCTTACCATCAGCCACGCGACGGGTATGCCTAAAAGCATTTCCCTCTATAAAAAAAAAAAAAAAATGTTCACTACCCACTCTGTACTTGAATATCGAGTTTCCGTAGATCTCATGCTAATAAATCTTATTAACTAAATAAACTCAATAATCTTGGCCACTTCAGGCTATCGGAAATCAATATTCCGGTGTGATAATGTAATCTAACGTAGTTAGCTGACCGACCAATTTGACTTGCAATGAGACTACTGCATTTATTATATTGCAATATTATGATTAATTTTTAACATAATTTTAAAGTACTTATACGTTTGTAATATGTTTGTTATATTTACTTGTTTGAAATTCAATTGCCAATGAAAATGATAAAGTGAGTCAATCTCAAATGTAACCTATATGACGATATTTAAAATCATTTAAAAAACTAACTACCGGGCGGTAGTTCGCTGTCGCTAGTTTCTTTTTAAATTTTTGAAAGAAAAATTTTTAGGTTCGGCTAGTCGGAAGGCGCCTCAGTTTCACTCGTATATACCGATAATGCATGTAATACAAACACATACATAATATAATCGGTTGTGTAGTTTAAGCATACATACCTATAAATATGAAGTAGGAACAGAGAAAGCGACTTTGTTTTATACTATTTAGTGATAATTTACTCGGATAACTTGAACCGTTTAAGCGATGCGTAAAACTTTTAATAACATAGAATGATTTTTCTACCTCAATGCCATCTCGAAGTCAGTAATGAAGAAATTACCTCCGATATTTATTTAATTGATTGTTACAGTTCTGCTGCATATAATAATATAATTAATTAAATATACATATTTCTTTTTGTAAATAGCGCCATCTAGTGAAATAATATTGATTGCTAAAATAATATAGATTTTTACAACTAGCACCTTCTAGTTAAATTGTTGTGTAAACAGTAACCATGTTAAACTCTTTATTTTTTATAACTTAATTATTCAATTGCAATATTAATATAAAAGTAATTGTTAATTATTATAAAAATAATATGTCGTGTTACATTATAATTAATTATGTATTTGCTAAATGATTACCAGATTAAGTTTCTCAACTGACTCATTGGAAAAGTTCTTTGTGTGTTACGACTAACGAGTAACGAATGTAATTTTGGGCGTCATATTAAATTTGGCTGTTGATCTTACAAGACGTTTCGACTTTCATTTACCTGCCGCTCATAATATGATTCAATGTGAGCGAAGCCGCGGATAAAGCTAGTTAAGAATATTTCAATCATCACATACTAAATTTAAAATTAGAAACATCGAAAATCATATAATTTAATTTCAAATTTGTAAGTAGTTAAATAATACGGAGAACAAATTAAAAGTAAATTAATGGGCATCAATTCTTGGAACTTTAAAAGACGGGAACCGACTGCGTCATCACCTCGTAACGTCAATACTAATTAATAAATCGTTTATGATTGCTCTATTGATTCTTAGAACTGTGCTTATGATAACCATACAACTATGAACTAAAATCTATACTAATATATAAAGCTTAAGAGTTTGTTTGTTTGTTTGTTTGAACGCGCCAATCTCAGGATCTACTGGTTCGAATTGAAAAATTATTTTTTTATTGAATTGACCATTTATTGAGGTAGGCTTTAGGCTACATAACATCACGCTGCGACCTATAGCGTGAGCGCAGTTATAATGGTTCATATG
>DWAJ01000473.1:0-32573 GCA_018238005.1 Eurema mandarina
GTATCTTTAGGAAAACCTTTAACCTGTTAGAAGGCGGTATAACAGCGTGAATGGGTGCTTAATGATCGCTCCGTTTGGTTCGGCGTTCGCGAGGGTTGGCCGCGGGGAGGGTGACGTGAGGCGTCGCACATGCTGCGTCTGCTGTGGAGGGTCGAAATCGGCAACGCGTTACGCGCAGCCGCGGCCGCCACCCCTCGGTTCTCCCGACGGCCGCCCGCCCCTCACCGCCCGCCGCACCCCCCCCGACCCCCTACTGCAGGGGTGTCAGCCACTCTATACGACTGCCCGCTTCTGACAATTTTGCGGAAATTGGAATTTTTTCTCCAAGCCTCTTAACATTCGATATCACTGTCAATACCACGACCATCGACCTCATAAATTATACGTGTCTAATGAACTGTTTATATATAAATATTCTTGTTGTGATAATTGTCCATAAATATTAATAAATCACTTAGTGTGATACGAGTCAAGAGATAATATACTAAACAATGAACGGGAGCTTTAAATAGTTTACATTACACGGTGCGATGGCTATTCATTGTTCCGTGTCAATTTATATAAGCAATCCCATTATTGAATCGAAGTTGTTTCATACGGAACAAGTTTGAATGCGACTCTAAATTATTTAATGTTTACAAAGGAATGTTGCGATAGTATTTTTCCAAAAAACATAACTAACACTTAGTTACTAACATTACAAATTACAATCCACTTCAATGTTTAGTATACCTACACAAAAGAATCCTGACGCCCAGCCGATATGATAATGGGACGTTGAAACCGTGTGTCAGCTTATCGTGGTACGTGACATATCAATGAAAACAACATTAAGATATGTCGTGGAATGTCCATCTTTAAAGCGAACATGTCGACTCATCCTATTTTAAAAACGTTAGTACTGTAGGGTGTAATATGATAAATATCCTTCATTGGATCGTTTATTTTTTACTCGGTATGTATTATGCTATCAAAATTGTTCCCTTGTTGAAAGACAAACAATAGAAAATTTATAAATTCATATGACGACATAAAATGACGTCATAGTGTCGCGTTCCCTTGCGAATCAAAAGGACAGCTTGCTAATTGGAAAGAGTATATCGTGTATTTTGCGACACTATACAGTATACTGGCGTAGTTGTTTAACTTATACAAGTATGATATTCTCAAAAGAAAATGCAAGAGAAAGGCATAATATATAAGGAATATTCAATAAGTACTAGAAAATAATTACAATACTAAATATTAACGTATATCTCATTAAGTAAATAGTCTCATAATTATCACTATTCGGCTAGAAAAAAAAATAGGAATATCTTATTTTTTATAATTAGCTTCGAATATTGTTAGGATCAATTTGATATAAGCATACATATATTACATTTCGTTATTAGTTATTAATATTTATAATTGAGTTGAAAGCCATTTTATAATTAAGTTAACGAAAATATTTCTTTTAATTTAAGTAAATGCACAGACGGATGCTACAAAAGAAATAACTGCGTCATTAATTTTAATTAGCACATAGTGAAGATACAGTACGCACAAAAAAAATGGTAAGCCTATATACACTATGTATTGCACGCTATATACCTACCTCAAAAAGTCTATCGGCTTGGAGGGCAACGACCGGCTTCGTTTTAACGATAACAGTAAAATTGCAATAATCACAAACTAAATAAGCCATCGTAAGCATTAAAATATGAGCATTATCGGTGTATCATTAAGGTTTTCATTAAAAACAAGTGTTGAAATATGTAACTAGATGTAAAGGTGTGTCGCATTTTCGTCTTTTGAATTTGTTATTCGAAATAATATTTGATACCTTTTCCACGTACCTTTACATGGATAACACAATTTTTCAGTTATTTCTGGCACAGCTAGCAACGGCCTGGTAAACATTTACACTGGTTCTGCCACTTGGATGTTATCCAGAAAATGCCTCATGATGTAATTATTGAAATAGTAAACATGTGGTATTATAATCTTTCAGTCGGATTTCCATTCATTAGAAAATCATTCAAGGCTGATATTTATTGAAAATATTTCTATTGAATGGTCATGTTAAAGATAATTGTTCATCACTACCATTTATATTTGTTTTTACTTATACAAGAAGATAAATATTATATCTAATAATATCTCTTAAAGTAAAGTTTTAAAGTTGTACTCTCGGAACGGCTCGTTTGTTACATCCCCGTATATTTATACCATTTATAAAAGATAATAATAATTTATGAGTTATAATAAACAGATAAGTCTATCAGAATGCGAATAAAAAAATTATACACTAAAATATAGGTGATAGTTGGTTTACCGATCGCAATTCTGGTGCAATATGTACCGCTAGTAATGAATGCTAAACTTTTTCGTCTTCAATTAATTAATTTAATTATCTTAGTCTATTTAAATAATGAAGCAAAAGCAGAATTTTATTAAACTAATTTACGAGAAGGATTTTTTGTTAGCTGCAAATTAGATGATCTAGGTATTTCTATAATTTGGTATGCGTCAGCATTTATATTGGGTGAATCATAAAATATGTAGGCATGTCTTAGTGCCTCTTTTTATACTGAAAAATATCAATTCTACATATATCAAAATATATGGTTTTTGCAAGAGCTCTTCCCTTCGATTTTTTTGAAAAGTAAATTATATATTAAATGTTACATAAATACCTAATATCTACATTTATTATAAAAGCATGTACTTACGTTTTGAAAAAGAAAAACGCAAGCAATTAGAAAGGGACACGAGTCATGAAAGTTAAATTAATTTCACTCATAAAAATGTAAAAGCAAGTCTATTATGTAATGTATTTTCGTAATAACAATTAGATGATTGAAGAAATTTTGAGCACAGGGCAATTTTTTAAATAAGATATGTATTATCAATTATACGGACTTACTTATTTAAAAACTCACACTATAGGTACATTTGAGGAGTAATTTTTTTTATTTAGGGTTTTGTCTATTTTAAATATTTTGTATTTTATGATTACCTATTGTTACATATTTATTTCAAATCGATCATTAACAATAAAAAGCTATAATGAAATAAATCTTATTATATTCAAAAATAATAGTTTATTATTAATACAACGCTATAAGTCTAAATTATACGAGGATACTGAGATTTTTTTATGTATTATTGATATTATATTTTGTATTGTAACTTACCTACGTTTGTTTTATGATGTTTGCATTAAACATTTAATTAGTCTCGATTCTCGCTCGTCGTAATTTGGCTTTCTCTTTGACTAATTAGTGGTCTTATCTTTTCTAAACTCTGCTACTTTTAAAATATGTTAATTGTACCTACACATCTTTATTAAAAGAAACGAACAATAAATAATATTATGGCAGGAATTGTCGCTTTGAATCGTATCATTCGTAACAAACTATGTGATTTAATGTTGTATTTGTCACGTAAACTTTATCGTACGTATTATTTATACTGCATTAAGGAAAAGCTTGCATATTTAGATAAGGCCCTAACTACCCTATTACATTGCACCTTATTATAATTATTTTATACTGATCGACAGTCCTTTATATGAATTTGTTATTATAAAACCATTATGCCTAGTCAATTCGGTCTCTAAAAAAAATTATAGTTCACCACTGTACCTATTCGTTTCAGGCATTGTAACAGCTCGTTTATCTCCCACAAATACTTATTTGTACAACCAAAAGTCTATAGGTAACAATTCACGCTAAAAGCTATACATAAGCAGGTACCTAGTCACTTTTTGAATAAACCCTTCTGTTTGCATTGTGTAAATGTGGATTCAGTTTCTTTCACTATACCATTTTTTGTTTGTTAAACGTAAAAAAGCAATCGTTTGAAATGTCATCGTAGTAAAACATTAAGTCGCGTTGTTTAAATATGTATTTATTATTTATAATATTTAACTCCAACAATTAATCATGAGGTCAATGTCGCTCACATTAAGCTTTATCGAAATATCAATGTCAAGCGATCATTGACCGCTAGAAAAACAATTATGGCAAAATTAATCTGCTATGTATTAATTAGTTAATGCTAGATTTTTCTTATACTATCTCTGAGGCGTCATGATGTTATTATGAAATGGAATACAAATAAATATTATTGAAGAATATGGAAGAATTATTTGTGATTAAAGTGTGTATCATATGCGACAGGCAGTCTGGTGATTTTATAGGTTGAGAATTATTTAACGGCAAGCGGAGAGTATAGTAGAATGTGGAGAAGCAGCGAGCAGTCGGTGCGGGAGAGCGGAGGCTGTGAGATCAATACATGGCAGCCGCGTCGCCATCGCGCGCCGTCGAAAGCGAACGCACCGACCTCGCTGCCCTTCACCGGCGAGTCGACGAACCCTGTACCCTCCGCCGACCACCCCGGCCCCCTCGCACCCCAAGCAGCCCTTCATATTACCCCATAGCGATCTTCGTGACCCGATTAGATACTCTATTTCAATAACCAAATATTACCATTCTACATTCGTTTAAGGCACTCTTTGGTTGATAAACAGGATGTGGAATATTTTTTTTAATAAATCTCAACTAAATAATTCTATTCAAGAAAATATAAAAGGTACCTATCTAAAGCAAAAAATCCTGGATTTTCAATGAAAATCAGCATAATATAGGGCGTCGGTCATTCAGAATGGAAACAATACTAGGTATTTGTCTCATTAATAATGCTTACCTTGCGCTTTAACTAGAAAATAGAGATAAAACTTGCCTTCCTTATGCGATCAATACTGTCTCGTTAGTATTCCGAGAACGCAAGCACTGGCTTCATTGTAGATCCGGTGTCTCTCGTTTTTATCATAGTACGTTAGTAATGAGTAGGTGTACAACGAAGATCCTATTAAATGAAGCTTTCCATTATCTAGATTCTAGTTCCTCTTGAGTAGAGAAGGTCGGTTAACAAAATAGGTACCTACTTAATTTTAATAATTCTTTTATATGAAAAGTACTTAGATATTATGTTAAACCAGGAATAAGGGTGTCAACTTTTTTTGGTGACAAAAGTATTAAATCAATCGATAGTCTTTGCGGGTAGTCTAGGCAATGAACTTGAATACGACGCGACAGGCCTCCTCTGCGCATGCTATAAATAGAAGACGGCCCCGCTGTGTTTGGTGATAATTTTAACGAATCATCATGAATTTTGACTATTGAAGTAGTTAGTTACGCTATGAAACATATTGTAATAATAATATAAGATTTGGCAAAAAACTGCTAATAATTGCTCGACTAAATTAATAAGCTATAGACACATTTTTATTTTACATTCTTAAAGCATCATAGTAATTTTATGCTACTTTCTAGTTGAGTGTGGAATCATATGTCGAGATCTTAAGATGTATTTTTGGCAACGCGCAAAGCATTCGGGCCGCACGCTGGAAAATATCTAACCTATCTATTCTTAGATGCCCTACTAATAGAACGTACTCTTCTTCAACGTTAAAAATGAACATTTTAACGTAAGACTATAAGAAATTGAAAAAATTTTATAGTTTCAGGCACCCTGAAATATAAAAGATATTCAATATTTATTAATTATTCAATTTAAAATAATATTCAATATAACTTTTACTACAAAACGAAACGCGAAGTTCTGATTGGTGTATTTATTTAAATAAAATACGTAATAGTTTTTTATTAGCACGCTGGCAGTTTTTTCTTGAAAACTACCCGCACGGATGGATGGATGAAGTAAGCCCAATAAATACCAGGGTAAAACTTAGGCCACAGCTGATAATAATAAAATATTTACTTCAGTAGTTTCGCTAAAAAATAAATCATAATGTATAAGTTGTCTTATGATTCTGGCTGCCAAGTCTAAACAATATGATCACGTCCGTTGATTGATGATCATGTCTAATTATAAAAGGCATACAAACTTTATTATGCCTAATTTATCGCTAAGGACATAGCGGGCTACGTATTCATCTCACCAACACAACACTTATGACTGTAATATTTTTTGCAATTTAAATCTGTTCAATTTTACTAAATATAACTCTTGCCCACAGGTGAAGACCACCCAGGCCAAAAACAGCGGAAAGGATTCTTTAGAAATCTTTGGAAAAAATCAAGACATTACTCATTAGAACATCCTTGAAATAATTAACAATTAATGATGATGGATGAACCCGAAGGTGCAAAGGCACTTGTTATATCCTTTACGCGCACAACTACCATTACAATCAATTTATTCGAATATATATTAATATATTATGTATTGTTAATATTACTTAAGCGTTAAACTTTAACTGATAGATAAGTGAATTAACGTGTGGATGTGGCTTTTTAAATATGAAATGTATGTTAAAATGGGCCTCTGTACCGACCTAAATTCTGTCACGTATTATTATTTTTAATTTATAATTGTATAGACGATCTTATAAATTTATAACTGTAACGACACGTAAATTATTTTAAGTCAATAAATGCATCTTTTAACTCACTTTTGTAACTACACTTTTTCTTTGAAATAATTTACATAGAATTGTAGAAATGTAGATAACCCCACGTAGATTTTATGTAAGTGTATAGGAAGTTCTTTTTTAATAATATTATGAACTTGCAACATTATTTACTGAATATGCTAAGGAAATTCACAATGTTACTTTACATAATATTTATTGTATTAAACCTACAATAATTGGCACAAACAATGTTAAGCATACTATTTTTGTCGTAGTGTAGGTTTGCAAAATGAACCTTGTATTGTGTAACTTTTACGAACCAAATGTTTTGAGAGACTACAAGTTCTAACATTTTATACCAATTCTTGTATTCGAGTGTACTTAACTCTTATTATTACTGTAGATTTTGTCAAAGAAAATAAATTATGTTCATTAGCACTCAGTTGTTTTATTAGTTAAAAGTATGAAGGTGAAAAAAGAAAACGAGAAGATATAATACAAATCATTTTATTATTAGATAGACACAGTTCCCATCGCTTATCAGAAACAATGTACAAAGCTATAGTAGTAATATCAAATATAAACAATATGCACCCTTCATTTACTGCAAGCCTTATTTTGGAGGATACAGGGTAATAATAATAATTGAGCGCTTCTAGTTACTGCAGCTGACTGTTTAAACAGAATGCAAATGTTTAATTTTCACTACACAATATCATATTTGCGGAATTATCAAAAGAAGCATAGCAAAAATTGTTGGCGTAAATAAACGCGCGAACAGCGCGGCCGGAGACTGCACGCTCTCATCGATTTTGTTTTATTGAATAATATATTTTTCACACGATGGTTCCAGTGGGACTAGAGATTTTAAATTAAAATTGTATATAAATTTTACTCGGGTTACAGTGTGTTTTTCATTTCATAACAAGCCCTTACACAAATGCCTATTTGTAATTACATATATAATTATGTCGTATATTGTTACAGTAATTTCATTACGTGGTTATAGTAAATTCTTATCAAGCATCTGTAAGCAAGAACTCAACTCGATTTGCAAATGGCTTTTACACGTTATAATACTAGCTTTGTTTATGATGTATTCCTAAATACAAGAGATAAAAAATGTAGGGGTTCAGAATGCTTGAAAAGAAATAAAAAAATCTCTATACATCATACTATAAGACCCGCAAGCAAAACTGTAATTGCTTCACTGCATCGGTCGATAAAAGCAAATTTTAAAATATAAATTTAAACCACGTTACAGTAACAATTACTCTATGGAAGCGGTGAGCGTGTAAAAAAGGGTCCAGAATCCGCAAAGTAATTGTACCTGCACACAGTTACTAAGCGCATCAGACACTGATGACGCCATAATTTATCAAATATCAAAACAAATGAACGATCCTTATCACTTTTATAGAATATACAAAATGCAGTTACTTATTTCCCTGTGGAAAAAATATTATCTTATCGTATCTTAGATCACGGCGCGCATCGATCTGCAATAAAAAATGTTCGTTTAATATCCGTAGTTATCCATACCGAAACAGTATTTAGCAAAAATATAGCTACCTCTAATAACCACAGGTAAGTAAATAATCTCCTAACTTCTCGACTACGGATGCAGCTTGTTGGGGTTGAATGGGTTCTTCGTAGAGAGAAATGACGATGGCTGCAAATCAAAGGATAATTTAGTTCCTATTCCTGACGTGTTTCAAAAATAGAAATGTCATGACAATAAAAAGAGGATATAATGTAGTGAATGGTTGCGGTAGTGAGTGTGCATACCTTGCTGCGTCTTCATGCAGTGCACGCCGACTTTGCCGAGCTTTGCGCGTATGATGCGGTCTGTGCCACTGAGGTAGATGTACCGCGTGCCCGCTATCGTCACGCCGCCGCTTGTAAGGAGCGATTCATTTTCGTAACCAGCTGCGATTTTTGCAACTTCGTCTTTTGATATCTGTTAACAATACGCATTTCTATAGTTTTCTATTATTCTATAAATAACTTTAATATTTTTCTTCTGATCAAAACACATGTCTTAACAACCATTTAAAAATTTGTTCATTAATTTTTTATTAAATGCTTTTTATTTCTGCATAGTCAAATAAATGACTTCCAATATAGTTTACAAATTTAAGCATATATTACACATTAAAGTATTGAAATATCAAAATCATTTTCAACTTATTATCGTATAGTTTTAATTGTTTTAATTTATAATATAAAAATAATTGGTATTTATCATTTTATGATGCTGAAAAAACACATTTACTGAAAAGACTGAAAGCAATACAAAAAAAGATAAGTGAAGATATTAAGAAAAGGGACTAAATTTTGATGATTAATTCATCTTATCTTTAAAATTTTGTCCGTTTACTCTAAATTTATCAAATAATCATAGATACAGAAGCTGTATATAGAAGAAGTACAAGATATATAGCACATCATATAATTTTAAGATTAAAGAGGGTAACGAGCAAGATATGTTATAATGTAAATACTAACATGCCATCTCCTTTAAAATGCCTACACCCTAGACTAGAGTACTATTTAAACATAATAGTACTCCATATTTCAACTTATATCCCTAATGACAATAGATTCAATATAATGTACACTAAGTTTCTGAAACATTATTAAAGATCATAACAAGATTAATAAGGTGCAAAAATGGACACATTTTATGATAATAGAAAATCGGTATTATGATAAACTGGTGTATTAAATCGATGACATCATCAAAGCTCTTAATAAATCCACATCAGTTATAATTTAATTCACAGATGTAAAATGTTATATTCTTTCTTTTCTATATAATGGTTTATGCTAGTCATATTCAGTATTAACAAATCAATAAATTACATTTTTACTTCTACGCAAATAATTGCAATCGACGGCGGCGATGACTCATAGTGGTTCATGCTGAGAGGTACAATTCGGCGTTATTAAAATAATCAAACCCACCCACCCAAATCATTACAGAAATATAATAATTACATTACAATTTTATTTAACTCATAATTAAAATATTGCAACAATGACGCGATAAGTTTTACTATCCCCTAACCGAAAAAAATACCGGCCGGTACCAAAAAGGAAAATTTAAACCGGTCGTTCAAATGCAATGTAATGTGTCTCGCTCAATATGTAACATTTCAGTAGGAAAGTCGTATATCAACATACTGCATATTTAGTTCAGATTTCTTGACACGTTAAATGCATTTTCAATTTCCAATAGGAACAGGTTGCTACCACATGTCGCCATCTTGTCAACTTGCCGGATTGATCGTTGAAACAAGTTTGTAAATTAACCATTTAACATAAATATGGCATTTTAAATAAATAAATATATTTTACGTATCTAACACTTATCACAAAGAACTATATGAACTTACATCAAAGCCTTCGGACTTGGCCCAGACGTTTCCATCGTGACCGGCAATTGCAGCCTTTGAAACACATCTGGATGCAATTAACTGTTTGTCAACATAATCTTGCCAGCTCATTTTGATTGAGTTCTTACAAATTAAAACTAAACTTTGCTATAACACAGTCTTATCGCTGCAACGAGCTAACGCTCCACACGAACAAAAAGCACTGCCGTTTCAAAATGGCAGCACGTACATAGAGTATAGACACAACAGGAACTGCTTTGTACCAACATTCTACAAAATAAATGACGCGTTCTATTTTTTTGTAATTTTATTTAAAGTATTATTTCAAAATGACTAAATATAATTTAGTAAATACTTATATGACATGTACAAATAATTTAAATTCATTAAAAAAAATGATTTTTAAATGATGAATGATTTAAAATTAAAAAATTTATGAAAGTAGTTAGATAATGGTTTACATATATAAAAATAATAGTACTAGGTCCCTATCATTTTAAAATTATAACAAAAAAATAGTTCTTTATACAAATTAGATAACAACTTAATATTAAATGTTAAATAAATTAAATTAAATTACGTAATTTATATGTTATTTATTTTATTCAAGTCGTACTAAAATGTAGATATTTCACACGTTTTTTTTTATTAATAAAATATAGCTAATTATAAGACGCGTTCTAAATAAGCTCCCTAAAGCTTAAAAATTGTTTCTCTGTTTTACGAAAATCAGAGACAAAGTGTCACCGATCAATAGTGGCATTTCGTAGAGAGTTGCCCTCTTGAAAAACGTTTTAGTATTTCCGTCGATTTATTTCCTTTTAAATAAGTATTTCTCATCTCTTCGTTAATTACGACACTACTAAAATTTTTTGTGCGTCAATAATTGTCTTATAATATTAAAATTTTCATCGAAATCGATATAAAACTCTAAATTCTATTAAAATATATAACCATAAAAAAAGCTTCTGTTAAAGTTAACTTGACCTTGCTAGTTCTTTTCCGTTCAGCTACCGCGATTGGAACATGTCTTATTCACCTGAAAGAAGGTAAGATACGTTTTAGGATAATTTTAAACAGTGTTTGATGAAAGAATAGTGTGTCTAAAGTGTGTAAAATTGATTGAAGTATAAATTATATTACATATTGGTGATTCTTTATCCGTAATTGTATAAAATTATATTCTCCACGGTTGCCGATTGCCAACATGGCGCTGGTAGGAGAACATCATTACTAATCCGGCTCTGTGCACGTGTTTTTATTATAAAAATGACTTCATGATTAACATTTAATTTCCTAGTCAAAATCACCAAACCTAAAACTATAAAATGACAATGTAGTTACGTAGTTAAATGAACGTGTACTTTTAATAAAGTAATACTGAAAATGGTCTGTTTGACGTTTTGCAAATTTCATAAAATTTGCCAATTCATTGTTTCTTTAATTCATTAATACTTAAAGATTTATTTAAATAGTCGTAGTAATAAATCCTTAACACTTAACAGATCGGACGATTGGACAGACGACTCCAAAAATGGCCCCGCTAAGGACCAAGGCTATGAGGGCCCCCCTGGTATGGAGCCTGGTGGAGCTCTTGACACAAATTGGGATGAGGTCGTGGAAAGCTTCGATGACATGAATTTAAAAGAAGAATTGTTGCGAGGAATATATGCTTACGGTTTTGAAAAACCGTCTGCTATTCAGCAACGTGCTATTATGCCTTGCATTCAAGGCCGTGACGTTATAGCTCAAGCCCAGTCAGGAACTGGCAAAACAGCTACATTCTCCATTTCAATTCTGCAACAAATTGACACTAGTATTCGTGAATGCCAAGCTCTTATTCTAGCACCTACTAGAGAGTTGGCTCAACAGATTCAAAAAGTAAGAGCAGTGTTTATTTATATAGATTAACATAGATTTCTTATAAAAATTGAATTAAGCTCATTGAAATACTGTTCTAGGTGGTTATAGCCCTTGGTGATCATTTGAATGCAAAGTGTCATGCTTGCATCGGTGGAACTAATGTTCGTGAGGATATGCGCCAGCTGGAGAGTGGTGTCCATGTAGTTGTTGGCACCCCTGGCCGTGTATATGATATGATTACTCGTCGGGCCTTGAGAGCCAATACTATCAAGCTTTTTGTACTGGATGAAGCTGATGAAATGTTATCTAGAGGGTAAGTTATACAAACATTCAACAAAATATTACTCATTCTTGCATCATTTAATCTTATTTCGTTTATTATTTCAGTTTCAAAGATCAAATTCATGATGTCTTCAAGATGCTTTCAGCTGATGTTCAAGTTATTTTGTTGTCAGCTACTATGCCTGATGATGTATTAGAAGTCTCTCGGTGTTTCATGAGAGACCCTGTGCGCATTCTTGTGCAAAAAGAAGAGGTAATTATTAAATGTTATGAGTATAATAATACTACTTACGTTGTCATAGTCAAGTTTCACCTTGGTATTGGCTAATTAAATTATATAATGTCTTCTACTAGATCTGTGCAAGCTTTATATGGTGTATTTAAATCTCTATAAGTATTTATAGTTACATAATAACATTGTAGACTATAGTTGTATATTTTGTGTATTTTTTATGAATTGTAATAAATTCAATGAGTATGTAGTAAATGTTATAAAACAATTTAATTTGTTTTCCAGCTTACCTTGGAAGGTATTAAACAATTCTTTATTTCAATTGACCAAGAGGAATGGAAGTTAGATACTCTCTGTGACTTGTATGACACTCTTTCAATTGCCCAAGCTGTTATCTTCTGCAACACCCGTCGCAAGGTTAGTGCAGTATTTAATAATGGTTTATTGTCGTTACATATTTTTTTAATTTACTTAGCGTCTAAAGCCTTTGAGTGCATTAATCATTTAGTGCTTCTTGAACAACTGAAAATTTTATAGCAAAGCTTTAATGACCTACACATACTTTAGGACAGACAAACAGTCAAAAGTTAATTATAAGCCTGTGTTTTAACTTATTATCTCTGACTGACTACATGATTCATGATTTAATCACCAATATTTCTTGTTTTATGAATATAATGTATATATCTTATCAATAAATTTTTCATTAATTTGTTTATTAATTAAAAGTATGTATAAGATAAATTTTAAAGTCTGGGCCAAAAAGTCTCAAGTAAGAGTGATATGTTTTAAAACTGCTATTCCTTATTTTTGTTATTACACTATTTGTTCTAGCAGTACTATACTAATGTATTGTTACAAGAAAGAAGGTTTACAAAAAAAAGGATCTTTTATGTATTAATAACAATAGCTGTTTTAACCCTTGTAAAACCTTTTCAATATTCTTTTGAATACATAGTCTGCCACACCCACAGTATCCTTTTTGTAGTTTTTGTGGCAATGCTATTATTAACATTCCTCTTGAATATAAAAAGTCATTTCTTCAATATAGAAATCACACAACTTTTAATTTTTTAAACTACAACATAAACTGTTAAATTACTACAGATAAGTGCAGGAGGGGTATCTAATGATATACATCGTAACATACATTTGTTATATCAATAATTACTTTACTGTAACAAAATGCAAACTTCCATATTATTTAAGTTAAATTTTATTTAAGTAACACATCAAACTTTAATATTAGAGTGTACCTTAATGAAATAATGATATAGTTTCAAGTAAAGAACTAATTGTTTAATGCAATTCAATATGTTAAATAAGAGCTATACTTGTTTTACTAATATGTAGATGTTATTATATTTCTGATGTGATAAAATCTAGCATAAATTACTTATGAAATTTCTATTATTCCCTTTTATTATTATAAAATATTTTATCCTATGGATTATATTTAAAGGTCGACTGGCTGACGGAGTCGATGCACGACCGTGACTTCACCGTATCCGCTATGCACGGTGATATGGAACAACGCGAACGTGAGGTGATCATGCGGCAGTTCCGTACTGGCTCCTCGCGAGTACTCATCACCACTGATCTGTTAGCCCGTGGAATTGATGTGCAACAAGTTTCTTGCGTCATCAACTACGATTTACCAACTAATCGTGAAAATTATATTCATAGGTATGTATATATGAATTGCTATCTAGCACAAATTTATTATTGTAATTTGATAATGTTGAGCTAAATTCTAACTGTTAGATTGAATTGTTGTTAAATTGATAGACCAACCATTTTGACTATGTTTATTTATGCTGCTTAACTTTATCATAATAACTATAAATCCTATTTGTAAAGAAAAGTAATTTCTTCCTTCCATGCTTTAGTATTAGTTAAATTTTGTATTTAACATGCAAAATTGCTTCTAGGATCGGAAGGGGTGGCCGTTTCGGTCGTAAGGGAATTGCTATCAACTTTGTAACTGAATCGGACAAGAGAGCATTGAAGGACATTGAGGAGTTCTACCATACCACCATTACTGAAATGCCCAGCGATGTGGCCAACCTTATCTGAGGTGTCTACGCATTCCGGTTTATACTTTTGTGTCCTACATTCTATTGCGATATTTATACAGTGTGAGTATAAGGAGGCCTTCCAAGTACCGCTGTGCTGATTTTCTATTGGAACTCATTTTGTTTGGACCGATATTTGTTTTAGTTAATTAATGAATGCATTATACTATTATAGTCTTATATTATAAGTTTAATATACATTATAGGCATAAGACCGGCTCGGCCGGATGGCCCCCGTTCCGCGTAGGCCTCTCTGCTACTTGCAGAGGGGTCTCATCGGGTACTGGAGAGGCTATTTCAATCACAAAAGTACTAGAAGGAAATATAATGTATTGTAACCTCTTTTCCAGTTGTACATAATATGATAACTGTTTTTTGTAATTCAGTAAATAAATATAATTAAACATCTATTGGTTTTGTTATTAAAGAAGTTTAGCACTCCACTCCCGATCGGAACCTTAATTTCATGGGTAATCAGTTATATTGAGCTGTAAAATTTTTTTTACAGAAGATCTACCAACTCGCCTGAACACACTTTGGAAACATCTATGTGGAAATAATAAATCAAAATTTCCTCAATAATTTCATTACTTTCTTTTCATAGGCCCTATGTTTGAACCCATTAATTACCATCCTATCCATTTTTCTTTTTCTAATTAACTTGTTTTATCTAATGGGCTCTGTCTGTATTCAAACCCGTTTTATATTTGTTCTTTTTTATTGTTTTTACTGTATGGTTTTTGTTCATTTCGAATAATTTTATATTTTTCGAATAAAGTCATTTAAAATAACATGAAGTTGGTAATTAAGGTTCCTGTATACAATTATTATCTAGAATAAAGTATAATAGTAAAAAAATGTTTATTGTGAATTATCTTACAACAAATATGAACATTTACATATGATTCCTCTTATGGCTTTGGACTTAAGTCCATACAATTTGATATTTTAAACAATTTTTCCTAGATATTTGTATTCTTTAATATAACTTGTTATATGAACATATGAACTACATAATATACTTTTTAATTTTAAGATTGTATCACGTACACATTATTATACATAATATAACGTCCTCATGTACGAGGTGGAGATATAAAAACTGATTTTGAAAATCACTTACGCCACTCGTAGTGATTTTGCTTAGTCAGATTAATTATTAGAATAGAAACATCAGACTAGAATTAGACGAAGTCTGTGAAAACATGTTATTTATAATCCCGACTATGGCGAAGCCCATAAGGGTTTGTATGATTTGTAATGAAGGTTTACATTATTGGTAATGGGTTATGGTCTTCTTAACTTTTCCTCGGTCAGTATACTTTACACTAAAAACTCTTTAAAATAGTTTACCTTATAGATGTGAATACAATAATAAATAATTAATATTTTAACATGAAATGGATCGAAAACTTGAACGTATACTTTATTCTTCAAGCAGCTTCTTTTTACGGTTTTTAAAATGAAGAAACTTGACCAAACTGATTCAGTTTCTTTGTTTATCATCGGATTGCACTTAATAGGTTCTATTATTTACTAGTTATCAATAGTCAAATGGGTGATATAACAATTAAGTATTTTTGTAATAGCGACTACAACAATAAATCATATTATTTGAAAAAATCTCATTTACACGGTTCAGGATGTCTGGTGACAGACATCCTGGACGGACGGATGAACAGAAATCTGAGGTATTACTCAGATTTTAGGTTTTTACCTTTTGGGTACGGAACCCTAAAAATGCACATTGCATCGAGATAGCGATCTAAATTATATGTACAGGTATTTAATTCAGAGCGTTTTTTTTAATTTTTTATAACTTAATTCGAGATCGGCTAAACCGATCTTAATCGATTCTTATCGATCGGGAAGATACGAGGGAGAGAACGCGAACGGGAGAGAACTCTGGTTTCGAGGTGTTTTTCGTTACTTTAGTAATTAAATTATGTTTTCGAGTAAACGCAGTGGTTTCTTAGTTTAGCGCGAAGGTAGACTAAAGTCGGTTTTAGCGCTACATGACCTACCCCGGGGTCTCCTGCAAACCATGAGCAGTTCCTTGAGAAGTAAAGGTGAAAGGGAATATAAATGTGTTAAAGAAATAAGTAACAATAACTATGAATAATAAACTTTATTCATTATAACAATAATAAAATTATATGCCAAGCAAAATAACATCACAGTCTTATAGGAGGACCTTATATACACAGATTTAAATGCTTATCTACTTACTAATAAACATATGTTTTATTCTCAGTAATAATAACTTTTATTAACAATGTATACATTATTATTTTAATTAGATATCATAAAAATGCAAATATGAGTATAAGTAAAAGTACTGACACTGGAAATATAATATAAATAGACATTCGAGGATGACATACCGACATTAATATAGAAGTTTCATCATCATTTCTCAATCCATCCTTAGTGGGTACCTCTACAATAACTAATTCATCACTAAACATTTCAATATTAAATGAACAATCTGTTTTATTTAAGCATACCTTAGAATCTGACATATTTGAATACTGAAACATTGGTTTGTAAATATCGAATATAACATGCACATCATTCACAACAAAGTCATTATCACTGTAAAATATATAGTAATAATATCCATCAGATGTAACATCATGTACAACTTTCAATGTTGTAGTTACTTCTAAATATTGAGTGTTATTACATTGTATAGAAAATGGAAAATATTCATTTATAAGAATATTTTTGTTATAGCATAAATGAAGACTATTTTCAAAACTTGATACAGACTTATCCTCTTGTTGTTTTGACAAGTTAAAGGCATTACCTCCATGGTTTACTCCAGTGTCCAATATTGTGTTAGGATTATGCAAAGATGGGCTCAGGGTATCCCGCCGTTTTCTTGGTTTAGTTTCCACTATATTTCTCGTCACATTAGTGTGAGAAGTGACTTTTTTTAAAGTCAGGGTTTTATTGTTAGTAGTTAATTTATGATTCAATAACTTTTCTTTATATTTTGGATTTTGAAGAGTCACTAAAACATGACCATTTTTGCCTATTGTTGGGGGTTCTTGTCTGATTTTGTTTTCTTCTAATATGCCACATGTGTCCAATATTTTATCTCCTTTAACCACTAGTATTTTAGACCCCTCATAGCGAGAACAAGCTTTTAGTTCTACAGTGGCTCCAGAAAAAAGGTAAAAACCCCAATATTCTAGTGTATCATCCGGCAGCGACATAGATTTCTTAAGAGTTATATGCCTTCTCTTCTTTGACAGCCGAGGCTTACCTTTCATTTGGAATGCATTAAATGAAGTATTCATTTTTAAGGAATGTTTTTCACAAAATATTGAAGATTGTCCCTTATGTATTTGTATCACATCAGAATCTGATATTCTATACATAACATCAGCATATTTAACATGCCTCAAATACAATGGAAAAATTATAAGTATTGAAGGCAAAACAGTAGTTAGAAGACAAAACGTAACAACCCGTCTTGTTCCATGCATTTTAGTATCATCTACAAATAGAAAAAAGTTATCTATATTATATTTTATGATAAGCTTAAATTACAATATTTATTTAAATATAGTATTATGTAGTACATTTTATTTAAAATATAACACAAAATCGTAATATTTTATAATAAAAGACCTACCAAAACGACGATTTCTCACGTTTTCAGTTAAATCCTCACATCCTACACTTTTACAATTATTTACATTATGAATTAATTTTATAACCTTGAATAGTCATGAGATCTATATGGAAGTATCTTTTTTCATTTAACAGTTATGATTAAATTACTTGACTCGTTATGTTTACATTTTTTATCAAGTAGGTATGTAATAAACATAAAAAGAATGCCATTATTCTATGAATTTATTATGTAGGTATACAAAATGCCAAATTGATTGATGAAATGGAAAATGTCAAATATTGTTTCAATTTGATGTTAATTGTCAAAGCTTTATTATTATTAATAGGTATATTAAAATAAAATAAGGCCTATTTTAATTAGGTACACGTCTTACAATTTGCACTTTACTTATTATCGAATAATAATAATAGAGAAGAGTATATGCTCGTCATTTTTGTGTTATCCATAAACTAAGCGTAAAATTATTTTTATAAAAAGAAACTGTTTAATAATTAACAATTATTATAAAATTCTACTTACCATTGTCTTTATTGTGAATAGAAGTATAATTATAATTTGCATTGTAGTAAGTATTGCATGAATGATGGAACTTTTGATTCATTGTTCTATACCACTTTAATCTAGTGTAATATGTATATTATAGGTATTTAATGTTATTATGCATATATAAAATAAAATAGACGTCATAGAAAACGAATTACAAGTATGATTTAGGTAAACTTATTGTCCGATAAGCTTATCATTGAGTTATATCTAGCAGATAATAATATCTATAACAGCTTGTTAACTAATATTGCATGTTTCAAACTATCATAAACGAGTATATAGTTATGTAGATAAACTACTGTAACATACAACGCTATGTTAACTGCATACTTAGGCACGTGAAGGGTCATAATTATGAGTCCGTTACAATAGAGAACTATTCTAATGAAGTATGAACTAGTTAGCTATTTAGACAAATATGCAATTATTGTTTATTCTAAATGACACCATGCATCTATTCCTTATAGCTCAGCTTTTCCTGTTTATAGCATGATGCCTTTAAGAGATCACTGATAGTGATTAGTCCGTTTTTTGTCGACATACTCTTTTCCTGTTACTTCTTTAAAACGATTTGATTGTTTGAAATATCCTTACTAGTATTAAAACTTTGTATGAAAATATTATGATTTACTATCTCTTAATAACGAAATGTCTATTACCAATTTCAAAAGCCGAGTTCTGCATAAATATACATAGGTAGGTATGTATCAAAAATCACAAATTTTTTTTTTTTTTAATTTTCATAATTTGTAATATTGGTATTCACTTTTTATTCTAAATACATGGGATTAAGGGTAACTGCCCTATTATCTTGTATTGAAAATGATAAATTTAATTCAATAATATTTTGTTTCACCTATTTTAGATAATTGTGTGCTAGCGATTTTGTAAAATAAGGTATATGATAATTATTTTATTTTTTATGACAGTTTTATTATTTAAAAGTTGTCTATGTCATTTATGCCAATTGTCAATGTCACAACTTCACAAGTCCTAAGTCCTAACTCCTAACCATTATACCATTATTTACCATATAATACCTAATTATAGTGTATCACAGATTACGTTCTCTTTGGTGTATCATCTATGCTCTTAGGAGTTAAGGAAGGGCATCTAAAAAGTAAAACGTGATTACAATTTACATTCTCTAATCTCTTTACCGGCACCCGCTACAGGCTACTGCTAGTCACAACTCACAATACAGTAGTGTTTTATATATTTAACTTGTATTTTATATATTTAACTTGTATTTTAATAAAACTCTTAATTCTATCAAAGGAATTAAAACATAGTAAACAAACATGAATGATGTTCTTAAACCAGACGTAATTTGGATTGAAGGTCGATGTTATAGAGTAAATGATACGAACATTGAACTATCTACCCATTATGAACATGACTTATATGAGAACGGTAAAAACGATATTATAGATCTTATAACTTTACACTGTTTAATAACGTGCTAATAATGTGCCTTTCTATTAAATTCAGGCTATGTATTTTTCTATATTGAATTATCTCTCTTTAAAAAAGTATATTTAATAGATTTGTGTGTATTAATGTGTACCATTACTACTTATTGTAATGCATTTTAATATTAAATTACAGACATGCCATATCAGGACATGCAAGAAGATGATATTGATGAAAATGATTATGAGGTTGAAATGGCAGATACTGGCAGATATTATACTAGCTTTCATGTCTCAAAGTATGATTTATTTTTTATAATATTTTATTTTAATGCAAAGGTTGCTTACCTCATGATATGTGAAAGTTTGACATTTTGATTTTAAAGTTGATCATATTTTAGACACTATCTTGGCAACATAATTGGTAAAAAAGGTACTATGAGAATGAGAATACAACAGGATACTAATACAGATATCAAAATACCACGAATAGGAGAAAATAAGGATATTTTAATTTATGGCCCTAGTGTTGCGGTAAGTCAATAATTACCAAGTACAACTAAGTATTTTGTATTCTATAAAATTTAAAGTTTTCAATTTATGTTTACATCAACTCATTATCTTTATATGTTCTACATTTAACAATTCAAGCATGCCAAGTTTCTTGAGAGTAGAGATGCCAATAAGTAAATCAATCATTTTTCTACAATCTTATTTTTAAGTATAAAGTTAAAGTATAATATGTCTAAAATGTAATTAATTGTTTGTTCAATGTGGTGCACACTGAAAAAATAAAACTTTTTCACTGTTTTTTACATAGGTATTTTGAACATTACCATTTTTAAAAGAATATGAAAATTTTAAGGCAATCACATTTAATTTCATCTAAATCTATATTTGTTATTGATAAGAGTTCTTTATTTATAATTTTAACATTTAATATTATTTCAGAACGTTAAAGCGGCTTGCAGAAGAATAAATGTCATTGTAATGTCAGCAAGGAAGAAACAGAAGCCCACACATTTCATTTCATTTCCACTAAATCATCCTAACATACAAAATATGTTTAATACCTTTAAGGTAGATAAATGTATAAATATATAATAGATAACTGGATAAATTTTATTTTTATAATATAATGCAAAATCTGCATTGCATTTTGATTAGAGATAACAATGGTTGCAGTGGTTCTTATTTTGCTAGATTTTTTTTTCTCTAACTTACCTGTTTTTGTAGTTTTCATTGAGCTCTTTAGTTATTATTAGTTTTTTTTTTAATAAAATAACAGTTGTTTTTTTTTTTATTTAGATGTTATTTTATTTTGGTATAGGTTATGATAGGAATATTTTTTTTTAATATTTATAATAAATATACACAGTTTATGCCTTTCTGTTAAGAAAAAGGTATTAAATAAATAAATCATTAAGGGATGTTATAGGAATCAGTATTACGAGAATGTCAAGGTAGAGGTTTAGAGGAATCTTTATTTATTTTATCGACTAAACTACACATAACAGTTGGAGTGATGTGTTTAATGGATAATGAAGAACGATTACTCGCCTCAAAACTTCTAACTGACGCAAGGGAGCGGGTTATATTGTATGTAAATATGTTACATGTTAATGTTCCCCCTTTTCAATCTGTTAATACAATTTTTAACATTTTTGCAATATCCTGTCACAACCATATGATACAAAAAATTTAATAAAAATTATGCCCTCATGATAAACTTTCAGTTCATTGCAACTTGTGGTCAAGTGCAATATGAAAATGCGTTAACCTATTAATACTTATCTTTCAGGCCTATAATCAAGAATCATTTGCCCATCAGGTTAAGAATTAAAGGTTTATCTTACATGAATGACAATCCTAAGGAAATTAATGTTTTATTTGGTTGTGTCAAAGAAGAGAATGCCCCTGCTGGTTTGTTGCAAAATATGGTTGATGCTATTGCAGATTTCTTTATTAAAAAAGGTAAGATAATCTATTTATGATTGATGACTGATATATATCGTATCAAGAACCGCACCGGGCTGGTAACACCCTTCTATTAAAAACTAATGTAACACTATCTAGCATCCAGCACTAGCATCTTGTCAGAAATAATAATCAATGTTTTTGTTCATGGGCGAAGATGATTCTTTACCATTAGGCTACCTGATTGTCCGACTTGACCTGGGTTCCTGATGATAAGCAATAATTAAAATTCTTTTTATATTAGAACATAAACTGTAAAAATAAAAATAAAAATTGTTTTTATGTTATTTAGGATTTATGAAAGCAGAATTCGGTCGGGAAAACGTCAAACTACATGTCACGTTACTTAATACGACATATAGAGGACGGGACCAGCAAGCCGACGATGACAATACCACGAATAACATTAAAGGTGCTAGAAAGACTTTTGACGGTACTGAGATTTTTAGCAAATTTAAGGATTTCGATTTCGGGGTCGTTGAACTAGACGGTATTCATTTGTCACAGATGCATACAGTTGGTTCCGACGGTTACTACCAGGCGACGTGTGTAATAAAGCTGTAAAAGAAATATTCTTACATGTTATGTATTGTTGCCTTAAAATAAATTACTTTTTTAATCAATATATTGTTTTGTCTGTAGTCGAAGTAGAGCAACCTCATATTAAAATAAAATAAAATAAAAAACACTTTATTGACCAAAAGTATACAGGAATGACTACATTATGAAAAAAACACAATTGAGCCAATTGGCGGCCTTATTGCTAGGAAGCAATATCTTCCAGGCAACCAAAACAAGGCGGTAAGAAAAAGTTATGAAATAAAGAAGATATAATACAAAGCTAAAAATATAATAAAGTCCATAAATAGAATACATAGAATAACGCGACAGACAAACATAAACATAACTATACATAGATATATACAACTATATGAAAAAAAAGGAATATCTACAGAGTCTAGTGAAGATTAAGGCGAGGAGAGAGATAAAGAGAAAATATAAATTAATAATGGAGAAGTGGTTAAGAAGTGAATAAAATGAAAGTAAACTATAATAAGGTGCCTAAAAATAATTTTTCAATAGTGCCTTACAGCTGCTAATAGTTTGGGCTTTGCGGATGTTAACGGGAAGGGAGTTCCACAACCTCACAGCCTGTACAGCGAACGCCGAGTCATAATATTTGGTGCTGTGTGGCGGCATACTAAGTGTGAGGTTGTCCGAAGAACCTAAATCGATCTCATGAGAAGAGCCCATGAACACGAACCTATTCTTTAGGTAAAGAGGTGTTTTACGATCGAAAAGGATAGAATAAAGAAGAGAAAGAAGATGAGTATTCCGGCGAAGGCGGATGGGCAACCAATTTAGAGCGCAATTCAGATAATTATGTGGTCATACTTGCGCAAACCAAATATGAACCGAATAGAGAAATTTTGAAGACGTTCTAATTATGAATGTAATAGGCTTATATTGGTGTTATAATCACACATACTGTTAACTTTTAAGCGTTTTGTGTTTCTACTTATATAAAAAACTAAAAACGTTTCTTGTTTGTTAGAATTCTCTGTAATTTAAGAAATACGAAAGTTCTTTTCAAAAATAGAAGTCAAATATTGTAGATCATGGAATTTCAAAATTTTGCCATGTTTTCATGTTTGAATTACCAATTCGGCGACATGGCTTAAATTTTAAAACCTCGAAAATGCAGCTGTCAGCTGTAGATAATACCTACTACATTTAAAAAGTTTGCAATAAATAAGAAGAAATAAATCATATTGATTCAAGTTTCTGAGCGTTGGCTTTTGGCCCAATACACAGGCTGGTTCCAGTAGCAGGTGGAACACTAAGTGAACTTAGTTGTAATTCTTTTTTGATATATATTGTTATCAAAATTAAACTGACCACGACTATGTGACCTCTCAACGGGCTAGCGCCCGGCCTTATTAAATTTAGAAATATAGATATAATCAGAAATGGACGCAGTGCTACGTTTGCTCACAGAATTCAGATTAGGTAAGACTTAAGAGTATAAACGTCTTATTATCTATCGCTATCAACTTTGATAGCTCTTATCTAACCTGCTCTTTTATTCGAATTTCATCTTCCAGTTTCCATATGTTTAAAACGAGTAAATGTATATTTTGTTTATGAATTTATATTAAAAATACATCAAAATAACATGATGTGTTAAATAATATTGTAATGTAAATTATAAAATTTTATATTTTATTATTTATATAATTAAGTACGACAAATATTTGACCAGTAATTAATATTTATGATAAATCTTTACGAAGAATAGTGTATGTGTATATTCTATAACTAATCCATAGCAACAGAAATTAATTTAGGTATTCTTGTATAAAGTTCATTAGACTGCCGAAATGGTTATTGGTGGTTGGCAAATAGAAATACAACTTAGTGTAACCCCTTAAATCAGTAACCATAGAAATCTGCCGCGGTCCTTGAAGCATTCGTAGCATTGTCTACGAAGTAAGTAGCTACGTAGCGGCGCGGGGTGCGTCAGTACACCCACGGCGTTTACGTGATTGACGCGTTTCCTTTCGCGTCTCTACTTCACCGCTTTTTAAAGTAAAAAGAGCTTTAATCATAAGGTAAGCTTCATATTTTTTTTCCTATAATAAGACTAACAAAAAAGTTATTAACATAAATTTATGTAGGTAAGTGTAGTAGCGATATAATGCCATGTGACTTAAAATCTGTTCATAATTTTGGAGGTAAATAAAAAACGTTGATATTTTTCGATTATTTACGTAAAATGCAACCAATAGACGTTTTAGATTAATTTGTTAAAATCATTAAATTAATAAAATACGTGCTTTTTAATCAACCGGCGGGATTTTATTTAGCCTAATCGTGTTTTCAAATTAAGTATAACAAAATAAAATAAGTATTTTTATGAACATAAAAAAATTAAGTGTTTGAATGAATACTTATAAATATTTTTTAATTTGATGTTAGGTAGGTGGTTTTAAAATTATCATGTTCTTTATTTACGTTACTTAGTAGTAGGTACCTAATAAGGTGTAGGTACGATATTGAAAATCTTGCTTATGATACCATTTTTTCATTTTCGCAATCATTTATCTTATTTTTATAAGCTGTAGCTTTAGTTAGCAATGGGTCAAGAAACTTTATTTATATGATAAATGTAAAAGTTTGTGAGAATATATGTATGGATAATGGATGTATGTTTGTTATTCTGTCACGCAAAAAAGGCTGGACCGGGAACGGAAACTGTTAGGATATAACCTCGGGGCGCAGCTAGTAATAAGTAAAACTTTCATTGTTGGACCCAACCGGACTGGCTATGTAGCTTTCAAACAAACAAACATACCAAAATTATAGTTTTAGATTATGTTATACGTAGGTATATCCCCAAGCGGTACCGCTTGAAGAATAAAAACGAGCTACAAAAAATTATACTTACATCATATATCAATATTCTTAAAGTAAAAAAAACTGGAAAGATTATAGACAAGATCGTGTTCCCATTAATATCGTTTTCGGGAAGGTAATAAATTAACGCCGACTGCGTAAAGTGCGTTTCACCCTTCAGGTCGCATGATGAATGGCCTACGACCGTCTCATCGATCGTACTCGAATAAAACATTAACAATTTTAAGTCTACCTCATATCCTATTATGTTTTGATTTAACAATGGATCAACAACGTAGTAAATGGCTACATAACTCGAAATATCTTTTTACAGTAGGTATCGATTTAATTACACTGGTTTATAAACAAAACTTTTCTTTTTATGTATACACCGCAATTTAAAATTGAAAAGTAGTAAACATTACATTATAGTTATCTATATCTTATAACACAGCACAAGTTCGTATGTAAAATCTTTATGTATTTAATCGATAAGATATATTGAAACACATCATTTTTAAGTGTTGCACTGTGCCACCCATCTTTTTCTTGTAATTTTTTCATTGTCGACAGAAATTTCTTACTTTAAACTGGTCACAAGGATAAAGTTGCCCCTTACATCAATCTCTTAGGTTAAGCCATAGGCAAAATAAACATGGTATTAAAATATTTTATTGCTACAATTACTCACTTATCATATTATAGTTATGTGTTTGTGATTGTACAAGGATATATACTGAGATATTAGTAAGACGAACATTTCAGTATCACATGAATTCTTCTTTTTTAAAAGTTTTATTTAATTCAAACAAAATTACAGCTTTTTTTAAGTATACCTCAGTATTGAATTCTTGTCTTATTACTTTACTTAGGGAGTAACCTAACACTATCGGATTATTTTTCCAGCCTTAAAACTGTTCGCTTGTGTTTGTTCCTTACTTCCTTCTAAATTTATTTAAATTATCTACTTTTATGCCAAGTTGAAGAAACCGTATAAAAATAGCGATCCTTTTTAAGTTTTTCAAGTCACAGGGGGTGCTAAGGAATTAATAAACAAGTGACCGTTATTTTTACGATATTAGGAGGCAAATAAATAATTGGTAAATGCATTGCTTCAAATGTAAAATTTTCGGATAATAATTAATTTGTCCATTTCTTATACATACTACAAAAACTTAACGAAATTTAAATCATAATAAGATGAGTCAAAACAGCTTTTCCTTGTTGTAACATTAACATATTTTGCAGGCATAGACGGATATATATTTATTTATTGGATGGCGGTCAAGATATTCATACGTATAGGAAAAATAAATACACTTATAGGTTAGGTTAGGGGAGGCTAACAAAGAAGTATGAGGGGCGAGACTCGAGAGCAATAAATCGTGTCGGATCATGCTATGAATGTTTAAAGATGTTACTTATTTGCCCCTGGTCCCATTAAGTAAATTATATCAAAGAGGTAAAAAAAAGGTAATAATTATAAATAACCATGAACAACCAAATGTTTCCTGTTTATATCTATAGTATAAGAATGAATCGTAAAATGGTAAACGCATAACTCGATAACGGCTGAATTGATTTACATACTTCTTTTTTTAGAATATTCCTGGTTCAATTTCGGTTCTTAAGCAAAAAAATGGAAGGTGTGGGCTATTCGGTTTCGGGTAGGATAGGTACAGCGTGAACGAATTAGGTTAGCAAGAAAACAATATCTAAGTTGTTGAAATATGAAAAATCTTGGCTGAAAAGATGTTCTTCAGAAAAGCTCAAAATAAATGATATGCCGTGACCCTGAAACAGGCTTAAGTAAATGCCTCATAATAGCGCCCTCTGTTATGGGGTAGGCGTTTCTCTAACCTTTTCATACTTACTTCAAGAATAGTAGATGGGAGCGACCTCTGCCTGCCTGTCTTATTTATACGTACACAACACTAGAGGTCCGAGAGCGGCAAAATAATAAGCGTGGCAATGAAGTAATTACATAGAGAATAATACAAAAGATGTCAGTTAAAATAAATAAAAGTTTACAAAAAATAACACTCAGTCATTTAATTTTATTTTATCGAAGAGTCAGTTAACAATCAATGCATATATTATTTCATATATTCACAACACAAATGCGCAATAGAGTTAACAAAGTTATCTACAATTTTTTTTATTCTACTGACGTGGCGATGCCTCTTAATAGATTATGAGAATATTATCTTTGTGCGCGAAGTCTTTTTTTGTATTTCATAATATAGAAACATTGTTAAAGTATATCATGGTTGGTAGAATTCTTAATGTATGGAAATGGCTATCCGCCCAAGGCTTGCATCGGAAGCCACGGCCGGCGCGACGGCGTCGGGAGGCGGGCGGCGGGCGGCGGGCGGGTGGCGCAGGCCACGCGATCACTTTTCAGCGGACTACGGGCGGGTTGCACGTCTCACGACACTCCACCCTCCAGTCTCCACTACTCTTTCAAATACAATAACCTCGTTAAGCCTAGTGACGTATAACGCTCTATACATAGTGTATCGGAAATTGTGAAATACGTGGCGATGCTGCATTGATCTCAAGCACTCGCGGACATATAATTAAAGATAACCTTGCTCGGTGCATTCATTATTCAGTGCCTGCGCTTAGCTATGGACAGGATGGCGCCCTTTACAGGTGGGATTCTCAAAATAATAATTAAATAACTATTATTATGAATTATAAAGCTATATCTGCTTCGGTAGGCATAGAGTGCAAAAATTGATTCTGCAACTCGTATGACAATATGCACTGGTGCGCGCACTCTGGCATCCTATTGAAATGCCGATATATTTCATAAATTTTATGTGTAGCAATGATTTTTCATGATCATTGTCACTGCAAATAAAAAATAGAGACATGCTCACATTTGTGTTTGTTTTGGTTTTAAGACTATTTGATATGTTCTTATGATTTATGCTAGAATATGAAAGTTTGAAAATATATGTTGTGTATGATTTGGGTTATTACATTTACTATAGGTAGAGTATGACTTTTAATTTTTATTTACCTGGTATCCAAGTTTAGAACGAAAGATATTACTCAGCTAGTGCCCTTTAAACATTTACATTTATAAAAGACCGTAAAACTTTAAACTACAAGGAAAATTGAAAGGTCACGCCTATGGGTGAGTGGGTAGTTTCACCAAATAGCCTTAATTAAATAAATACTATTTAAAAAACGATTAGTTATAAAAACAAATTCAGCGTAGATTTTTCAACTTTCTGACATTTATTTTAGTGTCTAAATTATGTACGTTATTTTATTATACTTTCGTCACTTAAAAATGTGATGAATTCTCAGAGAAACTTCCGATTTACATTTTAATATGCTATATTGATGGCCACATGGAGGATAATTGTTAACAATCTACGTTTGGAAATAGCTTCAGCAGGCTAAATTCAGTAGATTATAACTATAGAAAAAGGAAGATCCATTCGGGATTAAACGATGGAATAATAGATTAATAGATCGTCTTTGTGAGAATGTGGGTGTGAGTCTTGGTGTGAATTTGTCCTATTAGAAGCTAACAGAATGGTTTTCTTCGTACTCGCAAAGAATTATTAATATTCTTGAAAGTAACCACCACGAGTCCATAAGATTTTATGGGTATACGCAATTTCAGCATCGTTTCACAATATTTAATCTTAAAAGCAAACATTGTGCGAGCTGGCACATGATAATATTACTTAATCCATAAGGGTTAGCAACTAAGTGTGCGTTTCATATTAAATTTATCTGATGGACCCTGCGATTTCATATAATGCCATTATGTTTAAGAGAATTAGTTTCGTTCGTTGTGTCTAAATTATCAAATATTTGTTTCTGTTGTGCGAAATCTTATCGCTATGAATTTTTTAGGTCAAGTGGATACGTAAACTGTGCAATAGGTACTCTGTAACTACTAAATACAGCGTGAACAACTTTTTATTATAACTATTTTAACTATTTAGTTTTATAATGGTCTGAACCTGTTAACAAATATTTTTAATTAATCTTAAATTTATATCTTCACTATTTAATTAATCTACACTTTTTAACTTAGTAGGTACATAATACTCACAGTACATACTTAATATTACACAAAAATTAGTGAGCCCTTAATTTTAGTTGATACTATAACGATCTTAAGTTACTAATTAGTTCGTGAACGCTGTCTATGTCCGTAGTTAACCTATTTCAGAAGGACTTTTAGCTTTATTTCGTATACGTGAATATTTAGGAGCATTCTGGTGTTGCTAGTTACTGTTTTGACTTAAATGTGTTTGAATTTGTTTAATATTGAAAATGTTATGAACTTTATTAACTGGTGCTTTAAATTTTAGTATTAACTAGCCGTTGCCTGCGACTTCGTCTGTAAATAAAAAGTTTTGATGTAACAGGCAGATTAATAAGATAGTTAATAATGTTTATATTTTTAATTCGGGATGAATGAGAGTGTTATAAGCGTAAGAGTAGACATATATAAAATGCTGTAGTGGAATATTTTTTATATAATTTTAAGGAAAACGTTTCCGTCATACATGATGTCTGTGTAACCATTAAGGTTGCATACCTACGCGACGGAAGCTTAAAAAATTGAGTAACTTCTCCCGTTTTTCCAACATTTCCCTTCACTGCTCCTATTGATTGTAGCGTGATGAAAAGTACACTATAACCTGCTCAGAAGTATGAACAATAATTAAAGCAAGTTTCGTCAAAATCAACATTGAGACAAAATTTTTACTTATTGCATTTTTGGCATCAGTATTGATCCCCAATCACCCCCTGATAGTTATTTTGGAAATATATTTCAGGTACAGAATTGACCTCTCTACAGATCTATTGTTAGCATAGATGTCACGGTAAGTATATAATTAGCAAAATACATATGAACCTACTTGTGTATTTTGAATTTTGATACTTACGTTGAAACTTATAATTATGTCATTCCTCACATGGTTCACCGAAGCGCTGCCTCGTTAGGCTTTTTGTGTCTATTGTCTGCGCAGCTTTTGTTATGAACGGTTTTTGTTTAACTTTTGTTGTGTATGAGGATGAAATGTTTTTCTGCTCATCTCCTGAACAAGCCATTTTGATGGATTCGTGAATATTATTTTTATCGGTGGTAGAGTTAAGGTATGTAGAGGTGAGGTAGGTCGATATGGTATCTCATTAGAGATGTCATGTTTCGTTCGGCATAAATCCCTTCCTTTCCTTCTTTGTGTCTATTCCCTTTTATGTTATGAAACATCCTTTTCGTTTCCCTCATTTAAACCGCGACAATTCATGCTTCACTTAGTGTTGCGTCTGTTTTTTAGTCGGGGAAGTCTTGCCATTAGGTGAGCCTCTTGGTCAGTTGCCCGCTAATAGCTCTGTCTGTTTGTAAATCATTCACGTTTATACTGCTTTATTTCAATTTATTAATTTGGCACGGACATAGTCTGGAGTTTAAGAAAAGCACCTTAAAAGAAAGAGTTCAAGGGGTTGAAATCTCCAATGCTCCAATCCAATCTCAAATCCCTCCTCCTATTTGTATGAACTCAACGAGCGTGCAACTTCGGGATTCAGCTTAATATACATACTTTTAAAATGTGAAAAGACGATGGATAGTTCCCTTTTTTATCTTGTGAAGTGTTATGCAAACGATTGACTGCTAGTTTATCTGCGTAACCAAATTCCCGTTAAAATATATTAAGAATTATCCGTTGTAGTGGCTATTATCGTTGAAAGCGAGGGTGCGCCAGGTTATGTCATTCACTTGTCACCGGGTATCTTTAAACACCCTCCTAATACACGCAAACCTTTTCTATCATCAATTATTGTTACATAACATAAACATTATCTAAATAGGAATTGTTTTAATTTTAGTATTAGCGTACCATAGCTATACGTAGAATCTGCTTAAAATATTTTATTTTACAATGTGTTGTGGAAAAATTGTTCAAAGAATTAAAACTATAATTGTTCCATTAAAAACCAGTACCTACCCAAACCCCGATACAGGTTTCTAATATATAAAAGAACCACAACATTATTTTAAATGAAATTACATTTTTATAATCTACATTTTTTGCAAATCTAATTGGTTAAATATAGCGGGCCTGTTGTAAGTTGTTTCTGTAATTATTTAATTTGGGGCTTTGTTAGCGCAAGGGTTCTTGAATCGTCTTTTTAATATTTGATGCGGGATTGAAACGGGTTCAAGGGTCCATCACGGAGCTACAGAATGCTATTGAGCTGCTCTTCCTTCGCTACTTGACATAGAGTGACCTGAAAAGAACATGATTTTTTTATAACGAACTATTCGTTTAGCCTTATACAAATAAACATTTTGCATTGTGCATTATATTTACCTAAGTAAAATGTTTACTTAAGCTTTTATAACTTAAAAAGTAAAAGAAGTATCTAAGCCGCTGTAATATTCGTTTAAAAAATGGACTACCATATAATAAACATGCATTTTTGTGATTTTTACTAGGGGTACTTAAAATCTATAGCATTTTTATTCAACGACTTCTAACTCTCTTTATTTTAACAATATAAGTAATGTATCTATAAACAATAATGTTTAGATCTAAAGATTTACAATTTTATACTCCTTTACAATTGTTTCTACACAATCTATAGGTAGGTATATACGGAGCTCGCCTACCATACTGTAAAAATGAAAGGTTGCGTGAATACAAATTCTTTCTTTAGTCGATATCAAAATTGTTTTGCGTGGGTAGAGCTAGTATTTTAGGTATTCATTTTTCGACAATGGTCTTATAAGTAGTTCTTGCTGTACTTTTGGTTTGTTTAGTTTAACTTAAATTATGAAATCCTAGTAGGACGAAGCGTTTGTATAAGTATATTTTAAACACAAAATAGCAGTAATTTATACAGTTTTAACGCAACTCTATTATTTAAAAAAAATAAAATTGTAAACCTAGCCTTCGTCCGATAAAACTTTTTAATTTACTTTTTTTTATAAAATGTGGTAGGTACTTATTAAAACGTCGCTTTCTGTTAAACCAGTAGAGAAAAATTAAACAATTACGGATTTGTAACAAAAAATTAAAAAAATGTATGCTCAATTTGGGGTTTCCAAACGCCGTTTGTATTTGTTCAGGACCGTTCTCAATAGAAATACGGCAAAATGAATAAGTAAGCAAACGAAATAATATCAGGCACTGCGAAACTGAAATCCTGGTGTTTTAACCCATTACCGCCCTCTGTACCTGCACAGGTACAACTACTTAATCGATAAATTATGTATTTTATCTGTGATAAGTGGTAAAGGTAGTTAGAAATTACAAATCTAGATGAAACTAGTTACCACA